>CALNHX010004387.1:0-128694 GCA_940337035.1 Agriotes lineatus
AAAAATTATACGCCGCTTCTTGTTTTAAGCATTTATTTACAGCAATTTATCTTTACGGTTTAACAGAAACACAAGAACTATTAAGGCAGAACACAAATTATTTATAAACTAACAGGAACTATTTCTAACAATAAATACACTTAACATGAAGGATTTATATGGCTATGTTTATTTTACAACGCGTTATTTATATGGCAGCTTCCGCGTACTTCAAAGCTGGATTCTTGACTTCGAACTGACTGTTATTTCTGCTGGTGCTTATTTATATCCGTCGGGTGAGTCATTTTAGAAACTTCGCGACACCCTCGATTAGTCCGGCAAATGGTGACGCATCGCGTGCATTAACCCCGAGGTCGTTCTCGAAGGCGTGACTCATTCGTTGCAAGAAAGCCGGCTTCAAGGTCGTTACAATATGCATTTCTTTCTGTTACCGAGTTTCAACTTACTTTGGAGAATAACTTCAAGCAGTTATACAAATCATCCATAGGTTTTGGAGAAAGGTACTGCCCCGACGATGACCACATCTGCGACGATTTGATATTAAGTAAGTGCAATACTTTCGTAACCTTCAAATTTGTTAGGGAGAAAAATAAACCTCCATTACCCAATGATATCTGAAGAAAATGAAGTAATTGGTTGCGAAGTAGGTTGTTATTTATTTATTATGTTTATAAATATACGTATATTTTATTTATTTAGATGTTGTTTTATAACCATTTATTGTTTGTTCTAGAATTTAATATTTGTTGTATTGTATATTATTTCTGCTAAATGTATTTAATACATTAATAAAGTGTTTTTACTACTGTTTTCCTTAAATAATTGTTTTATTTACATTAAAAGTTGTGCTGCTGTAATTTGTATTTAAGAAATAATTTGTAAATTTTAATTGCTAATGCCTAATTCAGAATTATCAATTGAAATTTATGAATTATCCTTGAAATAAAATTTTATTCACAAAATATTTTTAAAATTAATGAGATTCGAGGGTTGGCTATAAGCGCTATTTGAAACTTCCGCTGATTGTGTAATTGAACCACGCCGTCGCCAGGGTACAGCTCTGTGAAAAAATGGTGGCGTATTGCCGCCTTGTAACATGGGGGATTCGCTTCTATTAGGTATTGTTCTGAGGTAATTAGTAATTATCTGTGGTGTTGACCACAAATCACTAAACTTTTATAGATGTGTCAGAAGGCTTTGGTGTGGTTCACGTCTATGCTGTAGATTTCGCTTCCATTCCGTAGATGTCAGCAGCAGCAATTTTTGTCAAGGCCGACTACATTAAATGTAAATGTTTAAACATTTAATGTAGTCGGCTTTGTTTTTGTTTCCTGCGCCTGCGCGATTTAAATGCTATCACCTTTGTCGGAACTTCTGCTGAACTCTGGTAAACGTCTTCACTAGTCTAAAACGTTATTTAAATTTTGGCTGTAACTTGGTTTGCGTTTAAGATGTCTTGCTGACTTCTCTTCCTGATTGTGTACTTAGGGCGTATGTAAGAGGCATTGAATTGAAGAGAAGCTTGTGTTGTGGAGTACAACAGCGGCCATCCAAAAGTGAACGATACCTTGCGAAAATTTCCGTATTTTTCGTTAGGAGTTATTATTTTAATAATAAAAAGTTGTAATAAATAATTTTTAATAAACATGAGGCTGAGAAGTAATGAATAGATATGTTTGTAGTTTTTATTTACGACTGGATTATTAATGATTTAAAACTTGTTAGGTAATTTCAGCAGTCAATTAATTTTGTAGAAATGAAAATTTACAATTTCCCAAACAATATATATTCAGCTTTATTTAAGCCTTCTTCAGTGTTTACATTGTGAGTTTACATTTTGAAATTATTTAATTTTAATCTGAAAATAACATTTTGGTTAGGTTTTTACGATAATACTTATTGTGAAAGTTTAGTTATCTTACCATTTAAGAAACATTTATATAAATCATTTGCTATTAGTTAGTTATGTGAAGTTTAAATTTATATCTTATATTTATATACATCTGAAATTAAAATTTTTTATTAGGTTAGTGAGCGTATGTATTTTGAGGATAACTTACTGTTCAGAATTTTTTTTAAATTTTATTTTATTCAGTAATGTGTTGGTGGTGGAATTTGGCACACCATATCTTCACGGTCATAATTTCATACTTTGCAGTAGCCTAATTATCCTTATTTAAACAAATTCAATATTTTATGTACGTGTAAGAAACTGGATATGTATTGACAGATTGACAATACCAGAAAGCTGAGTAGATTCTTATAATTTCTAATTTCCTTTCATTCTAAGAGTACAGTGCGTCTTAGACCCAAGACCAATGTTCAAATTATATTTAAGAAAATTGATGAAAATTTAAGGTTTTGAATTTTATTTTATATTATTTTAAATTAAGTTATGGTAAATTATATTTAAATTATCTATGTCTGTTTTCTAGTTTATTGATTTAGGGCTTTTTTAATGTGAATCATTTCATAAATTAATCTTTTTTAAGTTATTTTCTTTTTGTAGTATTTTGGGTGTGTTAAAATTGAAGTTATGGAGTTTTTTGCTGCGTGTTTAGAGGGAGCTGTATTGGGTTTATTTGGAGTTGTTATTTTTATTTTAATAGAATTCTTATGTTGATTTATTCTTTTCCCAGATTTTGTTTAGTTTGGCCTATGTACAATGCATCGCAATTGTTACAATTTAACTGATATATTGTATGGGATTCATTTTCTATTTGTATTCTATCTTTTAGTTTTGCAAAGAAATATTAGCCAATTGTATTATGATTTTTATATGCTATTTGAAAATTATGTTTTTTAAATTCTTTTTCTATTAATTTTGATAATTTACGAATATAAGGTAAAGTTATTATGTTTTGTTCATGGTTTTTTTGAGTATTGTTAAATTCGTTTCCAAAAAAATTTGGTTGTAAGTTGAAGGAATCATTTTTCTGTTTATTTTTTAACGTTTGTATTCTTTTTGTTATATTTTTATTTATGAAGTGTAATGGATAGTTATTTTTTGTAATATTTGTTTAATTAGTTTTAAATTATTTTTGTGAAACTTTTTTGAGGATAGTAAGATTGCTCTGTCTGTTAAGCTATTTATTATGCTCTTTTTATATTTTATTATTTGAGAATTGTAATCTAGGTACCTGTCTGTTTTTATTTCTTTTCTGTGCCAATTTGTTTCTATATTTCCATCTTGTTTTCTTATTAGTGTCAAATCTAAGAAGTTTATTGAATTATTAATATTTTCTTTTTCTATTGTGAATTGCAATCTATGGTGAAAATTATTAAATATTTTAAATATGTTATCTATACTTGATTTTTCCGCTCCTATTATTATATGGTCTACGAACCTTTGATAAAATGATATTTCTTTATTGTTTCTAAGTAATTTTTGTTCTATGTTTTGCATTACTAAATCTGTGATCGTACTAGAAAGTGGTTGGCCCATTGCTACTCCGAATTTTTGTTTGTAAATTTGGATATTATATTGAAAATAATTAAAATTAAGGATGTTTTCTACTGCTTTTAAATTTTTAAAATTTTTTTTTAGATGTATATAAATATAAGATATAAATTTAAACTTTAAATAACTAACTAATAGCAAATGATTTATATAAATAAAACCTAACCAAAATGTTATTTTCAGATTAAAATTAAATAATTTCAAAATGTAAACTCACAATGTGAACACTGAAGAAGGCTTAAATAAAGCTGAATATATATTGTTTGGGAAATTGTAAATTTTCATTTCTACAAAATTAATTGACTGTTGAAATTACCTAACAAGCTTTAAATGAATAGTTATATTATTAAAGTGAAAGTAAAATTATTTTAACTTAAAAAAAATTAACAAAACAGTAACATTCACTTTTGGATGGCCGCGGTAGTACCTATAAGTGCCATTCACATAATGTAAGTTGCTTTATATTTTCACCTATTTGTTTCTAATTGTGTTTGGATATATTTCCTGAAGACCAAGCTTCGGTGTTAGAAGGTATTTATAGAAAATCTGTATCACCTTATCAGCAGCGTAGATTTGTCAATCATATGCAGACTCCACGGGGTATTCATGAAGCAAATGCTTTACTGTTTTACTATATTCATCAGCCCCAGAGATGGAACGCAAGACGACTATTACATGATAGCTTTATTTAACTTTACACAGTCTTCTTGCTTCTAACGTTCAACTTTTAACCTGTGACTTACGAATGTATAACCTACATACATTAATACAGTTCTTGATATTTATGTTTTTTCTATTATTTATGCTTGTATTTTTAAATGATTATTTAGGATTAATTTCATATCACCAGCAAATCCAAACATCTGTATCTTTATCGGTTACCGGTTTTGGGTTTCACCTTAGAATTAAGTATAGGCAAAAATTGTGTGCATTTTGTTCTGTATAAATTTCAAAATTGCCGCCTGTTGGTTTAATTGCGCTTCCACACACCAGAGGCGCTGTAAACATCGACAAAAGTTAACGTGTGCGTAAGCCTTGTATGGATCTATGAAAGATGAGAGTTTAGTGAGGTATTGTTTTGTGGTTTAGTGATTTGTGGTGTTGACGTTACGTGTTATCTATTATTAATTATTATCCATTAATGTGGTTGAAGTTGGGCATTTGCGAAAATTAAACCGCGATGTATTTACCATTTGCCAATCGTTGGTGAGATGATCTATCGTTATAGAAGTTTGTTTAAATACTTTCAGACCCAAGTTACTTGCAGTGTATATGTAATATAACCTAAAATAGGAAAAATTTCGAATGTACAGGCGGCGTATCTGGTATGTATCATAATACAGTGTGGCTGTCGGCATATGCAACCTAGGGAAACGCCAGTAATAATTTCTGATAAGGATTAACGTTGCCTTTACAAAGTCGGTGCTCCTCAGCGATGCTTTGTCAGATCGGTCCATCTGTGCACATAAAATGCATGCATCAAAGTAGATTCCTCCTCCTATAAATATTATAATTCCTGGTTCGGTTTTGCTTACAGTTCCTTTTAATTTGTAACAAACTATTATGAAGTTCTTTGTTGCGTATTCCGCCAGACACTGTAGAACAGTACAATATTCGTAAATGTGTAATAATATTTTGGTAAGTAAATGGCCGGCAAGCATGTAATATGAATTTCTTCTTCTTTCAGAACCTTGACAGAACTTCAAGTGTAGCATCTAAAGGAATAGCGACAAGATGTGTTTTCTGATTCTATAGATTTACGTCACAGGCTGCAGGTATAAATTTAAACAATTGTCACTGTAATATGAGAAATGATTGTTAACAATCATAAAACACTTCAGTTACTACAAGTATTTAACTTTTTTACACAGTTGATAAATTATTGCTGAATTTGATTACTTATTGATTCGATACTAACGGGTGTTCATAAACAGTCGTCATCCCAGTTGCTTTGAAAAACAAAATGTTATGTCTTTGATTAATTCGTGCAACACAATGAAACGTCATTGAGTACTGTCATAGCTCATTTTTTCTCAATTTTAATAGACATACGTTTCTGAAGTCAAAACCTACTGGGATGACGACTGTTTATGAACACCCGTTAGATACTACACATTTTTCTGTTTTGGAAATGTTTTTGCTAAATAAGTAAAACTTTCGTCTCATAGTAATATACTGTTTGCATGTGCACAATAATTTACTACCCTTTTTTATATTTCTTCATCAATTCAAATGTGGTTTTTGAATTTTTGTTTTTTCTTACACCTAACGGTAGAAAGACTTCGGAATAAGTAAAGACTATCAATAACTTCAGTAATTCTAATCAAATTGTTGTGCGTTACTTCAAACTACAAATGAACACTTTCAAGAATCGGATGTTAGACGCAATGTTTAGGCGAATGTATTAAATTTGTGACTAGCATTTCTGTAATAGAGAGTACAAGTTAAAATTATAAATAAGTGAACAACTTAATTTTCTCTGTTTACTTTGTTAGAAAACCAGTCATAAACATTCTTTATTAGTCAAATTTTTGGAATTGGAAAGAAATTTATTAGTAAACATTTTTTTAAAAAATTCTAGAACTCGATTGCAGCGCCACCTACTGGGTTCGATTGTAAATCTAAACCATCCAGGAACCCACTCAAACACACAAAATTTCATCAAAATCGATCCAGCCGTTTAGGAGCAGTTTACTTACGTACACACGTACATTAGAATTATATACAGGGTGGGCCATTTTAATCGACGCATCCGAATATCTCCGTTGGTAAGCCAAATAAGAAAAAAATTGTGCAGACAACAGTTATTCAGGACGATGGGGGTTATTTGACTGTACTAATAACTTTGACCTTGGCGTCAACTTTCAAGGTCATTTGAAGGTCAAAGTCTTTTTTTTTGGGAACCCCTATTTTTGACACCGGATTCGGAAAGAACGGAAATTTTTATGTCCAAAATGA
This sequence comes from Agriotes lineatus, assembly GCA_940337035.1. Classification (NCBI taxonomy): domain Eukaryota; kingdom Metazoa; phylum Arthropoda; class Insecta; order Coleoptera; family Elateridae; genus Agriotes; species Agriotes lineatus. The sequence continues at coordinate 6,419 of CALNHX010004387.1, forward strand.
TAGTTTATAACTCGTTGGAGTGACCTTGAAAAGGTCAAATCAAGGTTAAATGTTGAAAATTCGTCCAGAAGCTGTTTTTTCGAATTTTGATGGTTTAAGGGCGAAAATATATTTAAGTAGACTTAGGGGACAATAACCTTGACCATCTTGTCCTTTAGGTCAACTGTGAAGGTCATTCGAAGGTCAAACTGGTTTTTTAATAAAAAGTCTCATTGTAATAATTCGGGCATAAAAGGGAATTTGAAGCTTCATTTTTATCAAAATACAATTATTACATAAATAAAGTGTAAAATAAATGTACATTTTAAGTAATTGATATTACTATACTAAATTATGTAAGATGTATTGAAAGAAATCATATTTAAATTACATATATTACAAACAATTAAAACTTACACTAATTACATTGTAAATAAGTAACAATGTAATAAAAAAAATTACTGGCAAGAAGAATTGACTTTGACCTTCGAATGACCTTCACAGTTGACCTAAAGGACAAGATGGTCAAGGTTATCGTTCCCTAAGCCTACTCAAATATTTTTTCGCCTTTAAATCGCCCAAATTCGAAAAAACAGCTTCTGGACGAATTTTCAACACTTAACCTTGATTTGACCTTTTCAAGGTCACTCCAACGAGTTATAAACTAACATTTTGGACATAGAATTTTAAACTCTATCCGAATCCGGTGTCAAAAATAGGGGTTCCCATTAAAAAAAAGATTTTGACCTTCAGATGACCTTGAACGTTGACGCCAAGGTCAAAGTTATTAGTACAGTCAAATGACCCCCATCGTCCTGAATAACTTTTGTCTGCACAATTTTTTTTTATTCGGATGCGTCGATTAATATGGCCCACCCTGTATATAAAGGTTACCCGTTACATAGTGACAGATAATAACATCAATTACAACCTCATTTTACAACTTTTGCAAATTATAAATCAGGTAATAGCAAAATCATAGAAACAAACTGGTGGTTTGGCATGGATAGTACTTACACATACACCCGGAGAGGGCTCTGAGGAGAGAACTTGTCAGAAATGTATAAAACCCAAAATGGAAAGGCCATGTCCATGCGTTAGCGGGTCAGAATGAAGCTGGCCATGGTCCAATATACTTAGAACAATTCTATCCCACAAAGGCTCTCCTGCTGGTCACCAAATTCACAATTTGTTGCCGGCTTCTTTAAATCGGTTAAATACAAGTCAATGACCTCACCTCTTTGCGAACGACTGATGAATTTAAACCTATCAAATACAGTGTTCTTTCTAGGCTTACAAATAGCATCATATTTTTCTATAACAGTTTCTAAAGTTTTTACTGTGCTTTCAGCAAAATTAAAGTATGATAGATATCCAATAGGGTTACCAACATTGAGTCGATGCTGACCCGAAGAAAATAATTTTTGAGGGACAAAAAAGTGGGATAAAATAAATAAAAAAGTTGAAGGTGAATTTGTTTTTTACATTATAAAGATATAATTTAGTGATGGGCATAACCGGACAATTTTCATAACCGAATTATTTGCATTCGAATCATATTAATAACCGAATGATTAATTGAATCATAATTCGAATCAATTTTGGCTCTCGATTCGTTTCAATTAAGTCAGCCGGTTTGCCGGTTGGCGGTTCACCGTCATCTGCATCGGCATCGTAACTTGCAGATAGCAGAGGAACTCAGTTAATCGTTATTATAATAATTGTATAAATGATTTTTATTTGATTTCTAAGGAGTTTAAACCATTGAGAATAGCTATATCAATACTAATCATAAAGAAATTATAAATATGCGAATACAAATTATCTATTGAATCTATTCTTAGTTCCTAAAATTCTCTAGTAGCCACCCTTCGCTTTTCGCTTGCACATCTTACCGGTATATTTTAGAATCCATAATTTATCTATGTTCAGCTTTCCGCGGTTCTAAGGAAGCACACTTAAAATTTTAAACATCGAAATATTCATATCATATGACGACGGATGGGCATCGACTGCTCCGTTATTAAAAATTAAATATAAATTTGTTACGATATTGGAAAATCTTATTTCGCTTTCTGTTTATTCCTTATTAGGCATAATCAACCCCGTTTCGAAGCAAAAATTTAGGCCGTTATAAATTAATACCAACACAGCTTCGGCAAATCTCATACTCAGCAGAGCGTTATCTTTAATAGGAACGGCCCCATAAATTTAACTGGTCGACTGGGAGTCTCAAATGTCTTAATAACATCAACAAGCAGCCACGAGCCTGACTTGGGTCAATCGAAGTACATACATAGAAAAGGTCTTGACGTATTATTTACAGAATTTCGATCACTCGCAGGTCGCTGGAACGAAAACCGAGTTACACAGGTTATTTCAATAACCTGATAACCGGCTATTTTTGATTCGAATAAGCCCATCACTAATATAATTCCTAAAATTGTTTTATACTTTTAAGTAACATGTGGAATGCAGCATTTTTTTACCTCTCCGTGGATACATTAAATTTGACAAGAGGTCTCGTACGCCTTAATATTTAAATAATTATTTACCCTTTTTATCCCTTAGCTAGCTCAGTGAACATGAAACTCTCTTAATATCTCAGCTAGTCGTTTATGCAAGATCACTATCTGTCAAAGCAGAAATATGGTTCCCCCTTATAGTGTTAGTCGGACTGAAACTTAACTTTGAACAATGCACAAAAGGGCCGAATTCTATTCATCAAACCCCAAAACACATAAAAACAAAAAATACGCATAAAAATACAAAAGACTAAAATAAAACAGTATTAAGTTCTCAAACAACGTACGTGCGATATAGATTGAGGCTACTCGCAGGCATGTTGCCAATAAACATGAACAACAAAATTCGCCAAAAATAGCGTTGAAATAATGATCTTTTAAAAGAACGCAAATGTCAAAATGTCTAACAAAACTGGAAAATCAAAACTGCCTGAAGCCGGCAATGTTCTTTGTAAAATTTAGAGTCGAAAATCTTACTACTAAAATATTGGATTAGCCTTCATGAGTCCTCACGGGTGGTAGATTATAATAATTTTTAAATCAAGTACAATACCACTTGCGTTCTAAATTCGTCAAAATATCATGAAGAGACAAACGACAAAAGACCAAAGAAAAATCAGCTCTAGTTTACTGTGCTTCCATAATGTGTGTGCATAATTTCGAAAAATGTGTCGTATTAGTTTCTGACTTAACTAAGAGAACAATATCAATTTAGGTAATTCCAAAAATAAACCACCCCTATTTATGTAATTAAATATTATTTTGAAATCAGTTACACTGGAGCTGGAGTTCGAAAAATTCGAGGCACTAGACGATTATTTGCAAATCGTACTTTGCTTTCTTTGCCAGCGGTCGCCTTTGCCATACCGCCTGTTGTGGAAGATATATTATAATTCTCAGTTCGAGTCGCTAAACGCTTAACTTGAGAACGAAATACAAATTCAAATTGATATTCAAAATGAACGATTTACGACTCACCATGTGAAGAACAATCGATTCGATTATTCTGTTATTTGAATAACTTTTTAAATCTTAGACTCAAATGTGAAAAATAAGTTATTGAATTGAATATTTCAAATGGCACGATTCGAATCTCATGACTCATGAATTGGAAGTAAAGAAATTCAACAACGGAAACAAATACTCATGGTATTAAAGCCCAAAAATGAGTTGTTACAGAAGTTATTAGATAAATGTATGTACAGTGGTATTAAAGTTACTTTTCATTAAAATAACGTATAGGTGTATTTCATTTTTATATGTATAACAACAAATTAATATGAGTGTTTATTTTATTTTGAGGAAATTAAACACATTCTCTAAAATACCGCTCTCAAAAGTGATATCTTGCAATTTTCTATTTAATGTTCTAATTGTAGGATATGACAAATGTAGCTCACGAATTGTAGTATAGCCACTAGAACCACTAGTAAACTTTTATCTCAAAGCTGTTGCTACCGTTTTATTTGACCAGGGTGTAGTACTTGCTTTTTGTCGATGCATTGCCTCAATTTGATCATAATTAAAGATGATTTGAAAAGCCGATATCCTTTTTCTTTTCAAATGTAATTTAATACTCATGTCTCTATTATTTTTTTTTAATATTATTATTCTTCTGTTGAGGTTCTTTATGACTATTTTGATTTGCAATAATGTCTTTTAATTTAGAAACTTCCAAAACGTTGTCGGTGTCAAAATGAGGGGTAGTACTAAGTTTTTCTAGAAAATTATCCATAACTTTGTTTTCAAAATTTTGTTGAACAATTTTATCTTCATTATCTGAATACAATTCGCTCCCACAACTGTTTATGTGGAATAATGATGGCACTGTATTATATTTTAGTCTTTTACATGGGGTTTTGCCTGTTATTGTTAAGAACTGGTCTGGTGTAAAATTTTCTTCACATAATCTGTACAATTTTTCAGGCTGCAAGATCTTAATACCAGATTTTTCTACCCATACTTGTTTATAAGGGTAATTTTTTGGAAACCTAAACACAGAAATGTTCTTGCTGGAACGGTTCTTACATCCAACTGCTGAACAGCCAGTGATTTTAGTAAAATGTATTAACAATAGTGATCCTCGACACCGAAATTTCAGAGGCCAAAGATAATGAATGAATGAATGCACTAATAAAAATTCACATAAAGAGAATGCCACTTGTAATTACAGCAAAAACTACAAACGTCAAATGACATTAATAATTTCCATGGCCGGTTGTCACTTTGACATTTGTCACACATTTCGGCAGGCCATGGAAATTGGTTCCAACCTATCAGCATTGATCACTTGTATGTCCCATCTCTAATCTGAATATACAGGGTCTCTACAAAAAGCATAAGAGCTAGAAATCCGCTCTCTACTCATAACTCTCTAGGGACTTTTCAAATTGTTTCTCTCTCAATCTCATGGTAACCATGCAACTACAACCAACTTCTTAGCAAAAACTATATTCAGGCAATCCTTGATGTTACTTACATATACTAAATTTAAATGTACTTATGACATTTTGAAATGTCATACTATTCTTACTAATATGCTAGTAAATAATAGCTATTTATATTGCTATTTTTGTAAGCCCTCTAAATCAATTCGGTTAGCATTGACAAATAAATGGACATTTCATGAAAGCTCAGAGTGAGATATTTTATATAACTGCAAAGCTAAATTTTTAATTTGCCAGAATGAATACATTTGTAATGAGATGCCAGTAAATACAGAATAATTAATTAATGAACGCAGTAAGCAAAGCTCATTTCGCACAGGGATCCAAATTGGATGTAAGTTCAGTTAATCGATTAGGTTTGTGCTAAAGTAAATGCCAAGCCGAATGAAATTTAATAATTACAAGATGGATCGCAAACGCAAGGGAATGTAGCTTGGAATTCAGTCACAGTTTAATAGAGAAATCCAGTCAGGGTTGTATAAAACGGTAATTGAAGGATAGATAAGCTTATAAACATGCAACGAGCAGATAAAAATGAAGGCATTAAAGCAGAAGGCAAGGGTTATAGAAATTGCAGAAAATGAGACAGCATATGAACTTAAAAATGTGTGTGAAAAGAAAACAGGGAATTCAAGAGGAAGCCAGTGCAGGAAACGCGCGAATTAAATACTCAAGTCAGTGCAGTGACATGTGTATGTTTAAACACAAATTAAAAAGACGTGCAGTGACAAATAGACGCGCAAAATTAGTATAAATGTAAACCATTATTTTAGAATTAATATTAGTGTACAAAATCATAGTTTTAAGTAGAATTATTGTTAAAAGTCAGTATTTTGAACCATGTTAATATCCGTAATTAATTTGAAAGTAACTAGCTTTTGTTTATAACAAATTAATGGGAGTTGACAAATGAATAAATTATTGTAATGACAGCCAGTTTTTGTGTCTCCAAATGAATTAAGGTTTTACATAGAAACCAAGTGAATTTATTAATAAAAAGTACACCATTGTGTTGGCAAAATACTCGGGTACAAGTGGAAGTGTGGGTTTCAATTTCCCTCATATGAAAGTAATTTTCACCGTTGACGCCTCCAAGAGCTTCGCCATATCCATCCCAGCACCCCAGAAGAAGATCCGGCCACTTGAGTTCATCCGAGGAGCTTCCCGCAGACTGCAGAAATTGCAGGTTAGTTTTATAAGAAAATATTGGCGCTAGAAGCCTGAAACTTATCATAAAGCAAGAGTACGACCGGAGGAAGCCGATCCCAGGCATATTAAACACCTATTAAAAGCCATAGATCCGGAAATTGCAATAATCAAAGCTGAGGTTATTTTTTTCCAAAAAACCGACGCTATAAAACAAATGAAATAGCGTGCCTGCAAGAGCTGAAACAAAAGACAAATTAATGCCGGGATCGATTTCACGATATTTATCAGTCAATAGACGCAATCTTGCAAATGGTGTTCATCTTGGTTAACACTTGACCTAATTTCAGAATTTCGTTTGTGCGCGTTTAAGCTAATGCGGAGAACAAATCCGTACTTAAATAATTTTAATAAATCATGCATTCAGGGTGGACCTAACCGAGACGAGTCTCTGCTTTATCAATTTGAGTTAGCGTTTTTAATTTAATTTAATTTTAATTTAATTCGCACTCAGCCAACAGCCGTTAGGCCAATTATAGGCGTCGCTGTGCAGTTATGAGGACTTCCAACCCCACTAACGACTGTCATGATGTTGTATGACCGCCGGGACCAACTTTTTTCCGTGATAGCCGTACCACGAGGCGCCGATAGATGCAGCCGTGGAACTCCCATCCAAGTTCTGACCAGAGACAGCGTTGCTTAACTCTGCTGATCGAACGTGGACGCTTGTTCAAGCTACACCACTCGGGATTAGTTGCAGATAAATAAGATATTATAAAGGACATACAACTATTTATTTTAGCTATCAATGTACAAGTCACTTTTAATCATCCTAAGATTTGATAACACGAATACAAAAAGATATTTGCGTGGTACCCTTATTAGCATATAACAATAATTAATTAGATAGACAGTACCATTCCAATATATCTAGGGAGCAAAGGTATTCATTTCCTGCCGTGTGTGAATTTAATGTCCGACGCGTTAGCGAAGAGCATTAAACACACAAGGGAGGTAATGAACCTTTGCTCTAGTGATATATATATATATATATATGATTTTTTCTTCGAACGCATGTTCTATTGCGCGAAATTTCAAAAATTTTGCTTTAGGAAATCATTACCTATAGTGACTCTAGATTTCTGTAGTGACATAAACACACATGCGGGAGCAATAAAAATTGGCTCCCGCTGGTTGGAAATTGACAGTTTTGTTTCTTAAAACTAGGGTGCAAAAGCCGACCTTCTACACAGTGAGTAGAAAAAATATTGTATGCACCACTGGAGACATTTTACCTTCGGTTGACTTACAGTGATGGCGAACGTATGACACGCCACGACATTTTGGGTGACACGTCGTTTATAGATGATCCTTGCCCCGATCACTTTTTGCTATACATTTTGAAACTACTCATTGCCAGGAAGGAATACATTTCTAGGCAGTTGCACCTCCATAAGAGTCGACTCCATCCTTAAATTTGTAAGATGCTCTACAAATTTATTATTGCTAGATCTTCTGGTGGTTTCACAATGAGAAAAGAGTTGATAAAGTTAGAATCTGTGCCAATAAGTACACCAGGGAACGAAATATGTAAGGTTGTTATAAAGACATTCCGTGATCTAAGCATTGATATGTCAGTGACGACTGATGGGGCATCCAATATGGTGGGAAAAAATGTGGAATTGTGAAATTGCGTATGGAAGCTATTGGACGTCCACTTGTGCCTTTTCATTGCATTGTCCACCAGGAGGTGTTGTGTGCCAAAGCAAGATTCACGGAATTAAACGATTTAGTACCAGCTGTAACAAAAACGGGTGAATTTAATAGCTGCTCAACCCCTTCACACTTTTATATGAAGTTAATGCAAGCATCTTTTTCTTTTTTTTATGTATAGACTAGAAATCTTCATAGACGACAGCTCGTTTTTACTGACTAAAACTCGTCTTGTTCGCCACGAAATGCATTGGCACTGTTTAACACGTTCATCAACGCATCCAGGTTGCCTACTTTATATTAGCACTTTGCCTATGTCTTTCCTCAAGCTCTTTGCGCTTCATGATGGTCCCGATCATGTTCCTTATGCTAGTCCACTTAGTTTTTGAGCTGATCATGTGACTCACCATTTCATCTGCATCCAACTAATGGTCTAGTTCTGCATAGGCTGCCAATCGTTCTCTTTCCCACCTCCCACAATGAAATAACATGTGTTCTGCGGTATCTATTTCCCTGCAGTACATACGCTCCTCGGTATCGTCCTTCCCAATTCTTTTTGTATATGTTTGGTAGAACCCATAACAGTCGATCCACTCGCTAATTCCGGTCTGAGGCGTTTTGTCCACTGTGCCTTCTCTGTATTTTCGTTCCATTTTACTTGCCACATCCTAATGGCGTGGTCTCTGGCTATCTGTTTTGTCGCCTGCCTGTCGTTGCGAGCGTTGTGGACATGTTTCCTCTCCTCCACCTGTAGGTCTATGGGCACAATTCCGGCTATCACCTGCAGTGCCTTTGCCAAAACTGTCCTGTATCCAGAGGTCACCCTGAGCAGCACTTTCCTCTGTACGTTGGTTAACATCTTTTGGTATTTTGCAATGCTGCAAACTTTGCACCAAATAGGGGCGCCATAAAGCAGTATAGAGGGGATAACACCACACAACACCTGTCTTTTAATATTTCTCAGGCCAGCAATGTTTGGCATTAGCTAATTGAGTTTTGGGTGCCCGAAACTTCCTCTTTCATCCAATATTATTCCCAAGTATTGCACGAATTTCCACATCTGTCTCTGGTCAGAACTTGGATGGGAGTTCCACGGCTGCATCTCTCGGCGCCTCGTGGTACGGCTATCACGGAAAAAAGTTGGTCCCGGCGGTCATACAACATCATGACAGTCGTTAGTGGGGTTGGAAGTCCTCATAACTGCACAGCGACGCCTATAATTGGCCTAACGGCTGTTGGCTGAGTGCGAATTAAATAAATAAATAAATAAATCTGCTACTTTGAAGCGGATGTGTTCGCGCTTCCTCTTCCTCTTGAGAATAATAGCTTCAGTTTTCGCAGGAGCGAGGTTAGTTTTCGTCCTTCCATCCACGTTTTTATTTGTTGCAGGCAGTCATTTGTCTTGTGCATAAGTGTGTTTTCGTCATCAGCCATCACGTTTAATGCCAGGTCGTCTGCGAAGGCTATCGTAGTAGCTCCTTGTACTAGCTCCAGACCTAGGACCTCGTCGTAGAGGACATCCCGGAGTAAGGGCCCCAGAACAGATCCCTGTGGCACCCCTGCACTCACGTACAGTGTCTTGTCCGCGATGACGGGTTTTCAGGTGTTTTTCCCGGTTTTAGTATCAACACCAGCCTGGCTAACTTCCAGTCCCTTGGGAAGCTCTGGCTTTGTAGCTGGTCGTTCATGACTTCTAGTAACCATCCTGGTTTGGTCTTTACCACTTCCTTAATGGCTTCCGCAGGTACGGCATGTGGCCCAGATGCTCTGCCACTCTTCATACCCCCAACCGACTCCAATAGCTCCTTGAGAGTGAATGGCGTTACTTCCCTTGTTGTCCCAGGGGTGCACCATCCATCCATTGTTTGAGGAAAGAGCACTCTAGCGATCTCTTTCTCCATTGGGAGCGCATACGGCGTTAGTCCTGTAAGACTTCTCATGGCGATTCTATATGCATCCCCCCACGGATTGTTGAGCTCCTCCTACAGGCCTCTTCAATGCAGCCGTTTAGATTTATTACTGATCCTTCACAGTTCTTTCCTACTTTCTTTATAGAGTCGCTTGGCCTCCGCTTCCTCTTTCTCGTTCCTAGGTCTTCTCCCATTAATTCTGGTTATACAGTGTTTATAGCTGTTATATACCCTCCTCATAGCATCGATTGGTTCATTCCACTAGCATGGATACATGGTTTTCCTGTCAATCACTGCCTTTCTCTTGGTGATGCTTCTTGTCGGTGCCTTCTCGCACTTCACTTTGAAGTAAATGTACGTATGGTAGCTCATATTTTCTTCATCAATAACACGCCAGTTCAAGCATCTAGATTCAAGTGTTTGTCGACGTGAGGTCCAAACTTAAGAAGCTGGAAAGAAATCGTTTGGTGAATGAAGAAGAGTGTCACTACAAAGAGGAAATTTGGAGTGCTTGGAATGGATTATGGGACACTTTTAGCACCCTGAAATTCTAGCGGTGGCTTTACTCACTTTTCCCTGTACGTACTTTTGTGAAACTTTATTCTCGGCGTTAAATAATAGCAAAACCAATAAAAGAAACCGACTGACAGATGAAGTTAGTAGCACTTACTTGGGCTTGAAGTGCACGAAATGCAATTCAGCAACAAAAAAATCAGTAATGTAAAGAATTGTTTGTTTTTGCTTTTCTAATAAATAAATATATCAAAAATAAAACTCTACTTTTACTAGGGCTGCAAATATCACAGAATTATGGATATTTTTAAATGTGGCACGACACCCGAGTTAAGCTAGGTTTTTTCCAAACTTTGAGACACCGAGCTCAAAAGGTTTGCCATCACTGGTCTTTGACCATGTCAACCTCAGGGAAAAACAAATCCATATCTCCCTTTCTGTATAAATATCTATTCCCGACTTGAACACATAATGTTTCCGAAAAGCAACTCTAATTTTGCTCGTAAAGGAGGGAAAGTATTTGAATACACGAACTGAATCCACTGCTGTTACATCATATTATATCATTTCGTTTAACTAATGATGATTACTTATTACAATTAGTTTTTTCTGACTATTATCCAGTATTATCTGTCACTTTTGCAGCTGCTTTGATTCTATTTCATTTGATTGAACAACGAAAATACAAAAGTGAAAAGTGAAACAAAGGAGTAGTAAGAGGTGACTATAATTTTACCGTGTTGACTGTCAATTGTGTAAAGCCGCATTCACATATAGCCGGCTCCTTAAGATGTAACAGCTCATTAGTGTCCTTGTTTTGGGTTTCCCTACCAGTCGCTTCCCTCCTATATTTCCTCCATATACTTTTATTAGTATAGTCTGCACATTACCCTTTTCCCTTTTCTTATTTAACTATAAGGCACTGGACGAAACAAAAAATCTAGAAATTTTGGTCAGGTCGGCTATAAATATAGTTTGTTTTTATAATGCTGTCACTGTGACATTTGTCCAAAATCTGTCCAAAATCAGACTAAAATGACACACTATAACGAGAAATCAGAATATCTTATTTTAAACATTTAGAGACTTTCTCTAATAGGAGAATCGTTGAATTGGCGTAGATCAAGGATGTCTTGGTATGAATAATGTGCTATTTCGAGCGTCGCTTACCTAAAAGGTTAAGTATATGTGAAATTCTTTCTGATGTCCACTATCTCTGGTCTGAATATGATTCTTTTTAATTCCACTTTAATATCAGACATACGTTTTCAATGCTACGTTTTGTTATTTATGACGTCACGATAAAAGGGTAATGTGTAGACTTCATTCTGTTCTCTGGCGTTTGCTAAATTTGTCTGGTCCACTGTAGACTCTGAAGTTCAATGTTTGTTGATACATTTGGTTCCTTTAGTATCCCATAGACTCCAGTTTGTATCTCATCCTCTAGCCTTCTTTTTTAATAAGTTCATAAATTCGATGCACGATTTTTTAAATGTATCAAGCATCCTTTCTCTTTCTGGCAGGATCATCCAGGTTTTCTCTTCGTATGTAAGTACCGGCCTTAGGATCGTCTTGTAGAGTTTTAGTTTCTCTCATTGCCACAATTGATCGTCCTAAAACGTTAATGTCATCTGTATATTCCGTTGTCTGTTTTGAATTATGATATTTAGAGGCAATGTCAGTATTGCATGATACTACTCAGAATTTAGAAAGTTAACGCCAACTTTCTTGAAAATTAACGCCAACTTTTTGTTTTCGGTCAGATATTAATAATCTATTACGCGTTGATCAAAATAACAAATGTGTGTTTTTATTGACGTTAAGAATTTTTCGTAATACTGTACCGTTATTCTATTTTAACTGAACTAAATAAACACATGCAAAATCATTTTTAACAGTCGCCGGCTGTTAAAAAAAAATGAAGTCAATCATAATGGCTGCTGGCCGTTACGGATTTATAAATTATGTTTAATAAATTGTTCTTAAAATGTATACATTTTTATTACGAAAAATCTTGAACGACACAAGCCCGATAAGCAAATAACGTTATAAACCTTGGTATCGCCTTGGATTACAAAATAGCGACGTTCGTTAGTTGCTATATATCGGCCTAATGACGTTAATAACTATTTTGTAATACCTACATGTTATTGTACTACAGTTATTTTCACATACCAAGAATGCGGAGGGCATGCAATTGAAAATTTAATCAATCTTGTGATTGGTTGTTAAGAAATAGGTATAAACCCAGTAGTGCAGCAATTTGTATTATAATATATATCATACAATAATAGCAGTAGGTTTCAAACTGTCAGTCAAGTTACTGAACAGTTGTCAATTTGAATGGAAATCTCAAAACAATAAGATCCTTCCCAATATTGAATGTACCTGTACGAATTTTAAATTTAATTAGTAGAAACTACAAAAACTGTTAAACAACATATGGCCGATATTACATATAACTGACTAGGATAATTTTTTAGCTTTGGCCACAAAATCTATACTTGTCTGGTATATCCTCAGTATCGACCTAATACCGTTAAAATACTGAATTTGAGTATGAAGGTGAAACGCAATGTAATACTAGATTTAGAAAGTTAAATTGAGAGTTAAGTGGTAGAGCAAATTGCAGAATTTTTCATTCTACAGCTGAACTTTATCCCATTTCATTTTTGTGTTGTTTCTGGGTTAATGCATGTATTTCATTAATAAGAGCATATTACTATTATTATTATTGTATAATTACAAGCGACTTTTGTTGTAGATGCGAAGATATGAAACTTCCCTAGGATCATATCATTAAAAGAAACGTTGAAACAAACATCATCGCCTTTAAATAAGAAACAATGGAAAATAAGGGTGGTAGTTCTGCAGGAACTGCACCATCCAAAACGCAGAACATGAATAACAATGAAAGTTTTGACGAGCCATCTATTAAGCAAGAAGTCATCGAATTCAAGGATGAAAATTATGAAAACAAAACATTTGACAAAATTAACATAAATACTGCTTCTAGTGAAGAGAAACCTTATAGTAGCTCTGTTTGGGAATACAGAATGGCACGTAAAAGTGATTTAGTCAAACATATGAAAACAACAGTGAAAAGTACTTTACTTACACATTTGGGAACTCATACAGGAGAAAAGCCTTACAGTTGCTCTGTTTGTGAATACAGAACAGGGCAAAAAGGTCATTTAATTACACATGTGAAAATTCATACAGGAGAAAAGCCTCACGCTTGTTCTGTTTGTCAATACAGAACGACTAATCAAAGTAATTTAGTCAAACATATGAAAGCTCATACAGGAGAAAAGCCTTACAATTGCTCTGTTTGTGAATATAGAACAACACAGAAAAGTAATTTAGTTACACATATGACAACTCATACAGGGGACAAGCCTTACAGTTGTTCTATTTGTGAATACAGAACCGCAGTGAAAAGTAATTTAGTTTTACATATGACAACTCATACAGGAGAAAAGCCTCACCGTTGCTCTGTTTGTGAATACAGAACGGCATATAAAGGTGCTTTAGTCAAACATATGAAAGCTCATACAGGAGAACTGTCTCACAGTTGCTCGGTTTGTGAATTCAGAACAACAGCGAAAAGTAGTTTAATTAGACACATGAGGACTCATACAGAAGAAAAGCCTTATAGTTGTTCGGTTTGTGAATACAGAACAGCGATGAAAAATAATTTAGTTACACATATGACAACTCATACAGGAGAAAAGCCTCACCGTTGCTCTGTTTGTGAATACAGAACAGCACAGAGAAGTATTTTAGTTACACATATGAGGATTCATACAGGAGAAAAACCTTACAGTTGCTCTGTTTGTGAATACAGAACAACACGGAAAAGTAGTTTAGTTACACATATGACAACTCATACAGGAGAAAAGCCCTACAGTTGCTCTGTTTGTGAATTCAGAGCGGCATATAAAAGTGCTCTAGTCGAACATTTGAAAGCTCATACAGGAGAAAAGCCTCACAGTTGCTCCGTTTGTGAATTTAGAACAGCACAGAAAAATAATTTAGTTGCACATATGAGGACTCATACAGGAGAAAAGCCTTACAATTGCTCTGTTTGCGAATACAGATCGGCACATAAAAGTAGTTTAGTTACACATATGACAACTCATACAGGTGACAAGCCCTACAGTTGCTCTATTTGTGAATACAGAACAGCGCAGAAAAGTAGTTTAGTTACACATATGACAACTCATACAGGAGAAAAGCCTCACCGTTGCTCTGTTTGTGAATACAGAACGGCACATAAAAGTGATTTAGTCAAACATATGAATGTTCATACAGGAGAAAAGCCTCATAATTGCTTTGTTTGTGAATACAGAACCGCAGTGAAAAGTAATTTAGTTAAACATATCAGGACTCATACAGGTGAAAAGCCTCACTGTTGCTGTGTTTGTGAATACAGAACGGCACATAAAAGTGATTTAGTTAAACATATGAAAGCTCATACAGGAGAAAAGCCTCACAATTGCTTTGTATGTGAATACGGAACCACAGTGAAAAGTAGTTTCATTTCACATATGACAACTCATACAGGAGACAAGCCATACAGTTGCTCTATTTGTCAATACAGAGCAGCACAGAAAAATATTTTAGTTACACATATGAGGATTCATACAGGAGAAAAACCTTACAGTTGCTCAGTTTGTGAATACAGAACAGCACGGAAAAGTACTTTAGTTAAACATATGAAAGCACATACAGGAGAAAAGCCTCATGGTTGCTCTCTTTGTGAATTCACAACGGCACATAAAAATGCTTTAATCAAACATCTTAGGATTCATACAGGAGAAAAACCTTACAGTTGTTCTGTTTGTGAATACAGAACAGCACATAAAAGTGATTTAGTTAGACATATGAAAACTCATACAGAAGAAAAACCTCATGGTTGCTCTATATGTGAATACAGAACAATACAGAAAAGTAGTTTAGTTACACATATGACAACTCATACAGGGGACAAGCCCTACAGTTGTTCTATTTGTGAATACAGAACAGCACAAAAAAGTAGTTTAGAATAAACATATGAAAACTCATACAGAAGAAAATCCCCACAGTTACTCTGTGAATTCAGAACAGCAGTGAAAAATAGTTTAGTTACACATATGAGGACTAATATAGAAGGGGACAAGCCTTATAGTTCTCTGTTTCTGAATACAGAACAGCACAGAAAAGTAGTTTAGTTACACATAATGACAACTCATACAGGAAAAGCCTCACCGTTGCTGTTTGTAAATACAGAACGGCACATAAAAGTGTTTTAGTCAAACATGAAAATTCTAACAAGAGAAAAAAAGCCTCACAGTTGTTCTGAAAATTCAGAACAGCAGTTAAAAATATTATAGTTACACATATGAGGACCGTAAAGTTGCTCTGTTTGTGAATACAGAATAGCACATAAAAGTCATTTAGTTACACCTATAAAACTCATACAGGAGAAATTTATGGTCCATCCCTTACGTATGATACCGCATACAAAATTCAAAAAATGCAAAATTCTTGTTTGAGACTTATATTTAGTATCAGAAAGTTCGATCATGTCTCACATAAATTAACTGAACTGGGCTGGCTCACGATTGCTAATAGGAGGAAATTGCTAAGTGCTTCATTCTTTCATAAAATTATAACTGAGAAGAAGCCTTCCTATTTATTTCGTAAAATCAGATTTAGAGAAGATGTTCACAACTTAAATATTCGATTCAAAGGAATCATTACGCCACCACTGCATAAAACGGCGCTTTTCGAACGAGGCTTCAGTTATCAAGTGTCAAAATTATACAATACTTTCTCCCCTGAATCATAAGCATTATCACTGTCTTGCTTTAAAAAGCAATACAGCAGAACTTTAATGTATCAACAGTCGCATAACAGTTACAGGTAAATTATTATTTTTAAATTTATCGATGAAGGAAATATGGTTGTGCTAGTCTTATTGGATTATACAAAAGCATTTGACATGATAAATCACGAGCTTATGATAGCTATACTTCACTACATTGGGGTAGATGATGATGTATTGAAATTTTTTCAAAATTATTTTATGGGTAGGTCACAACAAGTTCAAGTTCTTAACAATATTTCGCATAGTTGCCAGATTTCTAGTGGTGTTCCGCAGGGATCAATTTTAGGCCCTACCTTGTATGCTATTTACACTTTTAATTTTCTCAGCTCTATTAGTCACTGTAAGTATCACTTTTATGCAGATGATACGCAACTTTATTTAAAATTTTCACCTAACAATGTACACATTGCTAATGCTCTTATTAATAACGATTTAAACAACTTAGTTTCTATTTCTAAAGATCACTGTCTCAAGATAAATCCTATTAAATCTTGCTTTTTAATCTTTGGTAAGAGGCATCTTAGGACAACACTGCAAAATCAATTAAATCTAACTGTAGATGGCAAGAGAATAACCCCTGTGGAATCAGCTAGAAATCTGGGCTTAAATATCGACAATAACCTTCGTTTTAGTGTGCACGTCACGAAACTTATTCAAAAATCTTATTACAATTTAAAAATACTTTATTCCGTCAAACATCTTTTAAATATTAATCTTAAAATTGTGTTATGTAACTCGTTGGTTCTTTCTCATTTTAACTTTTGTAGTGAAGTGTATGGTGACTGCTTGAGTTCTCTTGATAAAAATCGGATTCAACGCGTACAAAATTCCTGTCTACGCTTCATATATGGTGTAAGAAGGAGGGAGCATATTTCTCATAAGCTGGCGGACGCAAATTGGTTGAATATGGCAAACCGACAGATTCTACAAGCTTCTTGTTTGTATTTTAAAATCATAAACAATAAGACTCCATCTTATCTCTTTGAACGCCTAAGTTTTCGAACAGACGTGCACAATTTAAATTTAAGATTTAAAGGCCGGTTAACACCTCCATTGCACAAAAGTTCTCTCTTTGAGAGATCTTTCTCCTATAGTGTTGCACGGGAATTTAATACTAGGATATGCAGCATAGAAGCGGCTTCTCCGACTACCTTTAAGTTACGGCTTAGGCATCTGTTGCAGCTACAACAACAATAACCACCACTTACCTAATTGTTTTTTTTTCACAAATATAAAAGATTTAAGTTCGAATTGGCAGTGCTATTTGTTTTTTATTTATCTTTATTTATTTATTTATTTTAAATATTTCTTCATAAGGTTCACATGGAAGAGCAGAACACACTTGTGTTGTTCTGATTGTGAACCTTTTGGTCCCCACTAACGAGTACCTGGAATAATTACTCTTTTTTTCTTTTGTTTTTGTAAATATCTCATTTTATTTTATTTTATAAGTATTTAATTTTTATAAGCATTGAATTTTTAGATTATGTTTACTTGTGTACTTGTTAGTAGCCAATAAATATATATTATTATTATTATTATTATTAAATGAGATTGCATCTATTATTATTAAATGAGAGGACATCGCAGAATTAGGTTTATAATATTAATTAGGATTAGGCAACATGTTTTTTTTTTTTAAATATTTTGCATTCTTCCGGGTTATATGGAAGAGCAGACTTTGTCTGAATAGCGCCCTGTGATTTCTTGTATTGTTTTATATTGAGAAATAAAGACCTTTATTATTATTATTATTATTATTATTAAAAGCCGCACAGTTTCTCTGTGAATACAGAATAGCACATAAAAGTGATTTAGTAAAAAACATGAAAACTCATACATATGTTTGTGAATACAAAACAGCACGGAAAAGTAGTTAAACCTGAAAACTCATACAGGGGAAAAGCCATACAGTTTTATGTTTGTGCATACAGAACAGTGCAGAAATGTAGTTTAGTTAAGCATGTGAAAAGTTGTACAAATAAAAGTCTTATAGTTGCACTGCTGGTGAATACAGAACACATCATATAAAAATTATTTATAGGTAGTTACATAAGTAAATATTCATACAGGAGAAAAGTTGTATACGTATACTGTAAATATAAAGCAACACAAGTATAATTTAATTTTGCATATAAGCACTGATAACCGGAGAAGAATGTTAAGTTGAATGTCTTATTTTTGTGAATGCAGTTAAGTACAGAAAAGCATTTTACATATGTAGTACGTTGGGAGCGACACATATTAACAAACAAGGAAGTTCCAATCAACCTCAAGAGAAAGGTCTTCGACAGTTGCATCCTTCCAGTAACAACCTATGGAATGGAAACAATGGCTCTTACACAAAAAAGCGCTGAAAATCTAAGAATAACTCAGAGAGCCATAGAAAGAGCAATGCTTGATGTAAGTCTACGGGATAAAATAACAAACAAAGAGATAAGGCAAAAAACAAAAACAACCGATGAAGAGAGGCGTCGGCAGACCCCAAAAGAGGTGGACTGATGACATCAGCGAAAAAGCAGGAAAAAACTGGATCAGATCAGCTCAGGACCGACAGACATGGAAAGATACTGGAGAGGCTTACGTTCAGGAGTGGACAAATCGAAGCTGAGAAAGAAGAAGAAGAAGAAGAAGTACGTTAACTAGTAATCTTTATAGTAAATTTTAAATATAATGAATTAAGATATATACTGCTCAACAAATGAACTGGACCACCAATCCCATTAAAAATTGCATTTGTTACATTACGTCATAAAAAATAAAGTTTTTGTTTTATAGTATCCTCATATTTAATTGTGCTGTCCTCAAATATCAACTGAAGCATTACAAAATCATTTTAATAAAATTAAAAAATAATAAAACTATATTTAACAAAAATAAGGGAAAGAACAAAAAAAAAATTAATAGTCTCCTCGGAACGTTTACAAATTTTTGGCATATTTTGTATGCAGTGTGCTATCAACATTCGAGCAAAATTCAAAATTTTCAAATGATAATATTCTATTACTGGACTTCGATTTATTTATGAAAAGAAATGCCTTTTATAGTGACACAATCCTGAAAGGTTACCAAAAATACCATGACTGTCCTTTTGGAAAATATTTTTAAAAATTGCACCAATATATGGGAAGAGTCCGGTTCATTTGTTAGGCAGTATATAATAATTTAATTTCGATAAAATTCATAACATGTTTAAATGCTAAAATTGCAGGTGTGTATTTTATGTTGGTGACAGTATGTGATATGCATTGGTTGCAAATCTACCCTCTAATTCGTTATTGTTGGTAATAACCGTAAATATTGTAGTTAATCTAAGTCGCTAATAGCAATAAGACAGAATTGTCCAATTTGTTTGCATAATATTTGTTCTCTTACAAATTTGTATGAAATATTTAGGCATCTTATATGTAGTCCATTGGTATTTACAACAATTATTGATTTCTATAATCTCTGAAACTTGTTTGTGGCACTTGTTTGTGGCGCTTGAATGTTGTACAGTCTGTTAACCAAAAAAGGTTTTTTAATGGTGCAAACAGATTGACTCGGGGCATTTCTTGGAATACCTTGCACATTTTGTATTTATTTTTTCTTTATATGATGTAAAACAAAAGTTCAATGAATTAATGCTTGTATTTGAAAACTGTTGCTATTGGGTGTACTCAATGTGTCATTATTTATGTCAGTTTTTCTAGAGTAGCTAAACTATTTCAATATTTTGAATATCTGTCAACGGCATATACCTACATGGTGTTTTTAATTAGTCTAAGAGGTAAAAGAATGATTCTTCAATTCGATTTTTGATGATTAATTCAAATAAAAATGCAGGGTCTGACAGAAATGTGGGGATGAAAGATATTTCTAAATGTATGACAATTACATATAATTCGTATAGGTAAAAATTTTAGGCTTTTATGTAAAAAACTACTGAATTTCAGAAAACTGCTGTAAATAATAGAAAACAATTAAATGATATCAAGCAATTGTTTTTGTAAACTAGGTACTTTTCAAATTTAAAATAGTGGCTCTGGGTGTTCAATATTTCCAAATTTAATCATTTCGAACTTTTTCTAATGCAAAACCCCGTAAATTTTTTTGTTTAAGAAGCTCTTCTAACGAGCTATCTTTTGACTAAATTCAGACATTTATAAATATATATTTGAGTTTAAGAAATATAAGTCTCTCAAGCCAACAATGTTAAAGCCCCATCGGTATATTAAACTGTCCAGAGTTATTGTGCGAATTAGACATCTTACACGCAATCACAAAACCTTCTGTATGAAGAAACATAAATCTGTATATATGTTACTGGCAAATTTTGTAGGTATTTATGCTATGCAAACTTACCACCGGCATCAGGTAACTCAGGTGAATTAATCACCAGTCAGGCCAACTGATAATCTGAAAACGAAAAATTACAAGATGAATATGTAAGAATGTTTAAAACACACATGATCAAAGGCTGCAACTAAACCTAAACCAGCTAGAACGACACGTAGGCTGGGGATGAGAATCAGTGATTCCGGTTTGTTTAATATAATCTCCAACTTCAAACATAATATAACATACTACCTGCACTTGTGCGGTCACTATATAAATGCCTAGGCATTCTATACATTCTGAATAATGACAAGAGATTTGGCCGGCATTATATTTAGTCGACAAACATTAGATGAACGGACAGATTTTTTTTATGAAATTGCTTAAAATGCCTAGCTGTTATATTAAATGACTGATTTATACAAGTTGCCTGTAACATATACGAGTAACATGCCTATGACCAGAATGTGTAATTATGCTAATGATCTCAAAATAGACTAGTTTTCTAATTCAACAATTACATTTCATATAATAAAAAACAACTAGCTATTACCCGCGACTTCGTTCGCGCGATGTTCGTTATTTGTGTATTAAATAATGACTAATTATTTCCTGTCATCCCATCCCCGTCCACTTTCCCGTCCCGCCCCGTTCCCTCCCCTCCGCTCCCATCCCTTCCTGTCCAGTCCCGTCCCGTCCCTTCTTCCCCGTCCCCCGCTCCCATCCCATCCCTTCCCGTCCCGTCTCGCCCCGTTCTCTCCCCTCCCATCCCATCCCTTCCCGTTTCGTCCCGTTTCATCCCGCCCCGTTCCCTCCCCTCCCATCCTGTCCCGTCCCGTCCCGTCATCTCCTATTTTCACTTTCAGGTGACAAATTTCCAAAAACTTTGAATGACCAAGTTCAAAATTTGATCTTACAAAATTCCAACCTCTTTTATACCCCTTTAGGGGTTGACTTTTCAAAATCCTTTCTTAGCGGATGCCTACTCCCTATTAGAAATCTGCCTGCCAAATTTCAAATGCCATTTTCGCAATCAACGTCTTAAAAAACCCCAATAACGACACTCATCGATTTTTAGGGTTATTTACCCCATTTCACCCCTCTGAGGGGTTGATTTTCGGAAAATCACGAAATACGTGTTTGCTTATTTGTTTTTAGGAGTAGGTACTCCTACGAAGTTTCAAGTCGAAATGTCTATTTAATATTATTTTTCCATACAAAATTGGAACCCCCATTTTACCTTTTTAGGGGTTGAATTTCGAAATATCCTTCCTTATTCCTTGTATACATCATAAAGGGAACCTCTGTACAAAATTTCAGCTTTCTAAGTCCAAGAGATTGGGCTGG
Source organism: Agriotes lineatus (assembly GCA_940337035.1). Lineage (NCBI taxonomy): Eukaryota > Metazoa > Arthropoda > Insecta > Coleoptera > Elateridae > Agriotes > Agriotes lineatus. The sequence goes on from CALNHX010004387.1 coordinate 28,188, forward strand.
GCGTTGATGAGTGAGTGAATGAGTTGGGACTTTTAGAAATATATATAAGATAATAGTTAATTGTGTACCTATATACATTTTTGCCCCCCTCTAACTGGAACCCTGGCTACGCCCTTGCAGCGTATCAGCAATACCAATTTTCGTTAATTGTTATTTTACATGTATTTTGACGTTTGTCTCCGGACCGTTGATTTCAAGTAAACATTTAGTAGTTACAGTAGTTCATTGCAAAAAATCGGCAGAACGTCGCAGGCTGACTTCGAGAATACACTTGGTCTACTGCTACTGCATGACCGGCTGCAGCCACTTGAAAATTACAATATGTTGGTTTTACTCTTAAAATTATCCATTTATTTTCGATTTAGGACTTTTGTGCACATCTACACGGTGGCAGCTTTCATTTAAAAAAATAATTATCGAAATCGGACAGGTGGAAGTCTCAAAATAGATGTCGAAAGAAAACGCTTCACGTTTTAAATATATAGATATATATACATAAATACTAGACCTCGTGGCCAGCCTACGTCTGGCCCGGCCAGCGTAAAGAAACGGTTAACAATAAAAATGCTTGCTCAAGGCGGCAGCCAGCCTTCGTCCGGCCCTGCCAGCGTTAACAATACAAATGCTTGCCGCGTCGCCACTTGTGCGCGATTGGCAGGTGCGCGCGCTTGCTTACGGTCTGGACGGCATCGGCTCTTATAATATAAGATGAATAATACCGGGTGATCATAAATGGTTGATTTTTTTCTCTTAGGTTGGCACTGTTTATGTTGGTGGCATTGTAAGTTTATGTCAAAACTCGAGGTTAGCAGGTTGGGTTTTGCGTCAGTTTGTGTCAAATTCGAGGTTAACAGGCTAGGTTTTGACATAGTTATAGTGCCACCAACATAAACAGTGCCAACCTAAGAAAAAAATGACAACCATTTATGGTCACCTGGTACTTATATTGTGAAATAACATTCATATATGTGAATTGATTGTAATTGTTTTAGTTGTTATGTATCATCGAAATAATAATGTATATTATTACAACAACCGCTGTCAATTATTGTAATTGTTATTGTAAAATAATTTCCATTCAGTAATGTATATATTGTAATGACCCTCTCCTTATGGGACAAAATAAATAAATAATGTGCATAAATACAAGTGGTTTTAATAAGAATTCAAATAAGCTTTCTCAGGGCTTATTAAAAAGATGTTTGTAATTATTAATTAAATAAATTGTTTGTTGCCTCTACTATTTTATTTATTGGCAACTTATCCAAATAATGCTCCGCCTATTGCATGAGAAAACGCTTCTCAAAGGGTTAGCATTTACTGTTAGGTATGATTTTATTCAAGTATGGGAAATAGCAGACCTTCCTGCATCTGACAGTTTTAACCTATAACTTGACAGCATAAACACAAAAACGAATTTCGCGTCAGGAAAATATACAATGCAATTATGACGTAATATGTCTAATCTGTTTTGTTTTTATGACTTCAAAAGCAGGCCGACTTGGCAATTGTTTTCCTCGTTTCCGGTTCTGGGGTAAAATTTTGTCGCCACCCTCAAAATCAACCGATGCTATCGCGATAAAAACCTTCTGGAACGAAGGTGGTGCTGGACCTTGTAAATTATCTAGTTTTGCTGCAGCCCAAAATTAATGGGCGTTCGCATCGGCTTTGATGTTAAATTTACCTTATAAGTCGAGTATCGATGCTGGCTCGCCAAATGAAAGGACGCCACAGCTCTAATAAAACTGGTGATGGCCCCTGCTCCAAATCTCTACACGCTTGCACCAAGGAGGGTCTACTCTACTCGCTGGATACAAATTTCAGCCGACCTCTGCTCCGGAACTCGTTGAAAAGTGCGTTCGATGCCGGACGCAGTTGGTCAAATCTCGCAGCACAGATTCCTTTTCACTGGGATATTTTAGCACAATGACTTTATGGACACAGATGCTCTGCACACCGAAGAATATTAAAAATAACTTTTCGACTTCAACAGAAAAGTTTTATATTCAGAAATTTACAATTTTCTGTAAGCCTAACTTTCAAACAGCTAATTTTTTTGTGGCTTGGGTTGACAACAATAATAATTGAACATCAGGTTACTTAGCAACTAATACATCAATTGTTCTTGGATGTAAGATTTTATACAATTATTTACTTATAAAACTAAACTGTTTTTCAATAATTGTCAATTGTAGCACTTTGTAACTTAAATCTCTGCTTTTACACTATTAGTTTTAATTGCAATGTTTGCACGAATTTGATTAGCACTGCACAATTGTCTTTAGCCTGTAGTAGGTTGCCTTATCTTGTTCTTTGTAATCTATGATTGGTTAGCTCTGCTTTGCACCGTTTTTTTACCCGTCAGCTGCGTTAGCCGTTTGCTGCCCTCGTAATTTACTTTTTAACGAATGATATAATTTTCGTAACGAATCAAACATTTTTGTATTAATGTAAATGCACATTATTATCTTGACTTATCAATATTAACTCTGTCAGTCCATATAAGTTGAGTACATCTGCCATAACGAGCACATTTTATGAAATTTAACTGACCGTTACGTTTTCATGTCCCGAAATATTATAAGTCATTGCAATTCCCGTAAATCAGCTTTCAATTTTAATTTGAGGAATTTTATATTTTCGGAACTAAGCACGTTGGCGACATTTTAAAAGTAAATTTATGTTGCTCTTTTTATGACAAATATGGCTCTGCTATCCGTGTGCGCCACTTTCCCAACACCTGTATAAGGTAGTTTTGTACCTGTCAAGGTTACTCAATAAATGTGTATGAGTTTTAAAATTTAAAGTTTAGGTAAATTCATAAGAAGTAGTAGTATTTGTACAAGACATATGTGTATGTGTTTGCAAAGTGAGTAGTACCTTATTAAAAGCCCAATTAGAAGAAGCCGGGGTCGGTAGCTCAGAGGTAAGCATCTTGACTACTGATCTAAGGGTCGCGAGTTCGATTCCAGGTCCCGGTGAGGTTTTCAAAAATAAAAAAAATGCAGATGAAAGCGTCTACAGAATGCCACCATTCGGAAGTGATGTAAAGCCGTGGGTCCCATGTTACTACGATGTGTAGCATTTAAAAGATCCCTTGCTAGGGTTGGAACTCCTTAGTCTCGGCAAAATTCTAAGTAGGACTTTGACCATATGACCAAAGCAGTCGGTGTCTAAGGTACCTGGTACTCTGCATGCCTAGACCTTGTCCATTAACAAACAAACAAACCAATTAGAAGAAATAAAGTTGTTGAGGTTATGGATATGTGATTGATTACATGATGTCTTGTAAAATATGTCAAGATGAAGTAGCTGATAGTGATCAGAACTGCTTTTGTGACTTTTGTAAGCTGTTTATGCACAAAAAATGCTTAGGCCTATCAGCCACGGAAGATCGGTGTTTACCTTTAAAAAAATTGAGTCTTAAAAATAGTGTGCTTGGAGTGTGCTAATGGCATAAGCAAATTAGCTGAATCAATAGATGTACTAAGAAGAGTATACCACTCTCTTGGAATAAGGGCGCACACGGCCGGGACTAGCTCAGATATCCTCGGCAGAATAGTGGCGTGGGCAAGGAATAGGTATAGATCCTTTCGCCTTTCACAAAAATATACCACTTGCAATAAGCGTTATTAATATTTCAAACAAATGATGATGAACGCGAACAGTTAGATATATCTAAGGCCTTAGTATTAGCTGTTATGTCATGTGGCAATCTGCCAATTCGGTTAAAAAAACGTTGAATTTATGTTGTACTTACATAAAAAACACATTTTGCAATCCTGGGTGGTGTAGTCTGTTAGGTCATTTTGGTATTTTAAATAGCCACCTAGGCTTTAGGGCAGCGTGCCCGTATGCTAAGCCCTTTTAGTTCTTTATTTGGCTCCATCGCCTAATTCCAGAATCACGATGTCGCACATATTTAGCTCCAAAAGCAGTATTTTTCGTCGGTTGGAGCTCCCCTCTGATGGCGTTTTTCCGAATTCCGAATCTCCTAGAAAGCACGCCGTTGAGGCGTGATGCCATTGGTGCCGGCATTAACTTGTTTCGTTTTATCGCCCCGCGATTGGCTGCCACGGTTTAGTCACGTGGGGACACAACCAAGGTGACCTTTGCCAACGCTTCCCTCTGGGCAGTTGTCCGCAGCCCGTTGCAAAGAACGCTCGTGTGGTGGTTGTGAGTCGGAGTTTTTCGAATTGTCTTCGGCGTAGCGTGGGTGTTTGGAGCCCAGTTCCTGCTTCCGTAAGTAAGGGGTCGTGCCCCCTTCATCTCGACCTACGAGGATCTGTTCCGCAGAACGAAAGTGGCCTATTTTTCGTCGTCCCGTTGTACGCGTCCTGGACGCGTCTCACGTCGCCATTAAGGCGGTTGTGCACTCATCCCTATAGCCGTTGTAACATCGAAGGTACCTGCCACCTACGACTGCAGCCTGTCGCAACTCAACTGTACCAGGCTCCCTCGCCGCCTACGCATTAAGGTATGTGTCTTTAACCTGATTACCTCTGTGAACGTGAGTGCTAATTTAATCTTTGCTGTCCGCTGCATAAGGCGTCGCGCCAGCATATTGGTGCATTCCTTCAGAATTGCAGACTGTCCATATCGCGAGTGCTAATTTAATCTTCGCTGCCCGCTGCATAAGGCATCGCGCCAGCATATTGGTGCATTCCTTCAGAATTGCAGACTGTCCATATCGCGAGTGCTAATTTAATCTTCGCTGTCCGCTGCATAAGGCGTCGCGCCAGCATATTGGTGCATTCCTTCAGAATTGCAGACTGTCCATATCGCGAGTGCTAATTTAATCTTCGCTGTCCGCTGCATAAGGCGTCGCGCCAGCATATTTGTACTCATTACTACTCATTACTGTTCACTACTGTTCAACATCTGTCGCTAAGTTTAGAGCGCGCGTGCCAGCTGGTGCCCTTAATTATAGTCTAAGTATAGATATAGGGCGACGCACTCTGCCGCCCCATTGTAACCCGAAGTTCAATACATGATTGGTTAGTTAAGGGAATTATTGTTTTGTTTCGACTTGTGCATGTTCTGTTACAGATAGACGCCCTCTTCATTGTACTGATTATTGTACGACGGAACGAGGGAGCTTTGAGCGTGCAGGTGGGTGAGACAGCTGCGTAGTCGCGGTCGGATTGACACCTAATTACAATCCTTGCATAAGGCAATCCCGAAATTGTTATTTGACCTTGCAACTCTTGAGTAATCCCATTGGCGGAGTATTTTGCATGCTTCGCTCCCGTCTAACCGTTCAGGCCCGGTTAGCCGGGTTAAGACAGGCTTGGTGGCGCCCTCATGATTTCGACATACCCTGTATATATTATGCCACCACACGCTTGCCCAGAACGTATCGTGTGACTCACGCCCGACTCCCTGAGCGTCCCAGCCGTGGCCTTTTAGCCTATTTCGAGCCGATTTCAGGGCAAGTGTGCCAGTTTTTCAGGACTGATTCCGTGGTGCGATGCTCACCTTGGGTGGGTGTCGTAAAGTTATTTTAATACCGTAACAGGCTAATTTTGGCGCCCAACGTGGGGCCTGTTTTTTTTTCTGATATTCGTCTTCTCGTCAAGCCCCTTCGTTGTGCGTCTTAATTTTGGCGTCCAACATCGGAGGCCTTGTATGTTCGTTTCTCTTATTAAGCCACCCGTTGTCTGCCTAATTTTGGCAGCCCATCGTGTGAGGCCTTGTGGGGCCTTGTGGCTTCTTTGTTCTCGTCAACGCGCCTAATTTCGGTGCTCCAACGTCTGGAGCCTATTGGTGCACGACAACGCCCGACCTCATTTTGGGGTTTTCTTTTTTTTGCGTTGTGTGTCTTAATTTTGGCGGCCCGATTGTTGCTTGTTGCTGTTATTGGACTGGAGTAGTCTCGTTAAGCCCATCCGTTGTGCGTCTTAATTCTGACTCTTTAACGTCTGAGACCTTGTTGCGTGACAACGCGCGACCCCATTTCGGATTTTTTTTCTTTTTTTTCTTTTTCTTTCGCTCGATTTCGGGCGCAGTACCGTCTGTAACCATTGTTGGTCGGTAGTAGGCTCGTTAAGCCATTCGTTGACCGCCTAGTTTTGGAATTTGCTCTTTTTCGCTTATGTTCGGTCTTTTCGCAAAGAATATGGACAGATAGTCCCGTTAAGCCATCGGTCGTGTGCGAGGTAACAAACCACTTTTTCCCGATTTCTCCCGTCTTGACCGTCTATGATTTGGTTCGGATATCCGACGTAATTGACTTACCAAACACGCGCTAACGTTTTCCTTTTTATACGACGTATAATATAAGTCGTTCCTTTCCCGTTTGTAAACATGGTGCTAAAGCTACATATTGAACGCCTGCTTCGCGCGGAGGCTGAATACGAGTTGAGAATCAGAGGCCGTGATGCTTCCGGCGCGGTTACCTTGTTGCGCTCCCGGTTACGCGACGTATTGAGAGAGGAGGGACGCGCAGATATGGATACGCGACCGACGTACCCGTATACGTTCGAGGAGGATCTCACGGCCGTGACAACATTGATTGGCGAATTAGAGGAAAAGATTCAGGTATATTTAGCTAACCCGACTAAAGAAGTAGCGGCTACGATTGAGACGAAATTTTATCACGGAATGAACCGTCTGACGAATAGTTCAGCTATAACGGAGGAAGAGCGAGCTCTCAAACAAAAAGCGTTCGCGGAATTATCACTCATACGTTCAACCTACGAACTTAACCAAGTAAAGCTAGGGTCGTCTACGACTACGGCTGAGGAAGAAAGCGCCGTAACGCTGCCATCGACGTCCGGTGTCGCACCTACCATTACCGTCGCGACGACGACTACGACGGCGGCAACTATGTCGACTCCGAGTTTTGTTTCGCCGATGTCGCGTACGATCTCATTTAAGGCAACCCCTGTTTCGAAATGGAACATACAATTCTCAGGTGACCCGAAAGGTCTGTCGGTCAACGCTTTCATCGAGCGTGTTAACGAACTCAGAGTGGCCAGAAACCTTACCGAAGAAGAGTTGTTTATGCAGGCCATCGATTTGTTTTCGGGAAACGCATTGCTATGGTATCGCGCGAATAGAGCGACCCCTAACACGTGGCAACAGTTAGTCGATTTATTGCGTCTAGAGTTTCAGCCTGCTAATTATGATGAACGGTTGTTGGACGAAATTAGACGTCGCACGCAAGGCCCTACGGAAAGTATGGGCATTTATATCGCTATCATGCGCACAATGTTTTCCCGCCTGACCGAAGCGGTTCCCGAGGAGAAACAGTTGCGTATTTTGTTGCATAATATTTCACCATTATACCAAACCCAGTTGGGATTGACGGAAGTCCGGTCGATCGACGAGCTAGCGCTATACGGACGGAAGATTGAAGAACGGCGCTATGCCATTGAAACTTACGTGCCACCTTCTAGAAAGAAGTCTGACTTAGAAACAGACTTGGCATACGTCGAGGTCGCGCCTATCGCGGAAACGTGCCCAGTTGATGTTGTCGAAACGCGTGACGTTAATACTCCCGAGAGGAGGAACCGAGAACCGGCACCCAAGTCAAGCATGCGGTGTTGGAACTGTAACGAACCAGGCCATAGAGCCAGTAGGTGTCCGCGACCCCGCGGCAAGAAATTCTGTTACCGTTGCGGCAAACCTGAAGTGACCGTAAACACTTGTCCTCGTTGTCGAGCAAGAGATAGGGGACAGGGAAACGACCCCGCGAGACGCTGAACGGTCGAGCAGTGTCCTCGCGCGTGTTTAGCAATTCGACTAAATTTATGAAGGGACTTATCGAGGAGCGCGAGACCAAATTTAAGAAAAATAAAGTCATTCTCGATTACGTATTAGAAAGGTCATCTGATGACCGTCGACCGCATGTGACTGTTGAAATCATGGGTTTCGAGTTGTTAGCTTTGTTGGACTCAGGAGCGAATCGAACGATCTTAGGAGCTAAGGGTTGGGACGTGTTGCGTACTGTAGGCCTGCACATAAATAAGAAGCTGAGACCCGTTTGCTCAGTGGCAAATGGACAGACCGTAACCAGTCTAGGTACCCTGCACTTACCTATTCGTTTAAATAACAGGGTGGTAGCTGTCGATGTTTTAATAGTTCCGGAGGTTCCGCACACCCTAATCCTAGGGATAGACTTTTGGAAGTCAGTGGGAATAGTCCCAGACTTGTTTCGAGGGGAGTGGGAATTCTCAAAACCCGGCGTAGCGGCCATTGATACTCCTACCGGCAATTTGCAGTCTATGTTCGACCTGAACTCGGATCAACGAGCCCAATTAGACACTCTCGTAAACCGACATTTTACTATCGCTAAACCCGAACTCGGCTGCGCCAAGTACGTTCAACATAAAATCACTACTAAGGCGGCACCGGTTAAACAAAGGTACTATCCGGTCTCTCCCGCAATGCAGGCGCATATCGATGCTGAGTTGGACAGTATGCTTAAGTCAGGCGTTGTGGAACGTTCTCGTTCAGCCTGGTCGAGCCCGATTTTACTAGTTAAAAAGAAAGATGGAACCTATCGTTTCTGCGTTGACTTTCGTAAATTAAATAGCGTCACCGAGAAGGACGCCTACCCGATACCTTACGTGTCTTCGATTTTGGATCGCTTACGCGATGCCCGGTTCATGACGTCGCTTGATATCAAATCCGCGTACTGGCAAATTGAAATGGAAGAGAAATCTAAGGAACTAACGGCCTTCACAGTACCCGGGCGCGGTTTGTTTCAATTTACTCGCATGCCCTTTGGGCTTCATAACGCGCCAGCGACTTGGCAACGTTTCGTCGACCATGTGTTGGGTCCCGAATTGGAACCTTACGTCTTTGTCTATTTAGATGACGTGATTATTTGTACCCCGACTTTCGAAAAGCACGTCGAGATTCTAGACGAAGTATTGCAGCGACTAAACGACGCTGATTTAACACTGGGTCGTGATAAATGTCATTTTTGCCAACCGGAATTACGATACCTGGGCTATGTCGTTAACGCCCAAGGACTCTTAGTCGACCCCGATAAAGTTTCGGCGATTCTTAACTTGCCGCGACCTAGAAACGTTTCGGAGATACGGCGAGTAGTCGGCATGGCATCGTGGTATCGGCGTTTCATACCAAATTTCTCAGCCATTATTGCTCCGCTGACGTCGTTATTGAAAAAGTTTCAGAAGTTTGAGTGGACCGAGTCATGCGAAGTCGCATTTACAACCATCAAAAATTGCCTAGTTTCGGCACCCATTTTGTCGTGTCCCGATTTTTCTCTCCCGTTTATCGTACAGACGGACGCTTCCAATGTTGGTATCGGCGCCGTGCTGACTCAGACCGTTGATGGCCAAGAACAGGTCATCTGTTACATTAGTCGGACTCTTACGAAGCCTGAGCGTAATTTTTCGGTTACGGAACGCGAATGTTTGGCCGTCCTGTGGGCCATAGAGAAGTTACGTCCGTATTTAGAAGGCACTCACTTCACAGTCGTTACTGACCATCATTCACTTATCTGGCTAAATAATCTTAAGGAACCCACCGGGAGACTCGCCCGTTGGGCTGTTCGAATCCAACAATACGACTTCACGATCAAACACCGGAAGGGAAAAGACCACGTCGTTCCGGATGCGCTATCCCGTGCTATACCCGAAATAGATGTAGTCTCAGTTGTCGATTCTGGAGAACCCGAAGCCGGCGTTCAGGCGCCGAACGACAGTCGAACTGACCGTTGGTATAGGCGCATGTGTACACGCGTCCTAGAAAGACCATTCAAGTATTCGGCGTGGAAACTATCGCGAGGGAAATTGTTTAAACATGTCAACGTAAAATACCCCGAATTGGACGAAGGCACGAGTTGGAAAGAGGTGGTTCCGAAGCCTCAACGTGCCGAGATTCTTCGCAAAAACCATGACGAACCTACCGCAGGCCATTTAGGCATTTATAAGACCTACGGCCGTATCGCTCAACAGTATTACTGGCCTAAACTTAAGGCGGATGTGACCCGTTGTAACGATTCGCCCAGTAGAAACGCGTTTTTCTGAATTGAAATCAATTCGCGCGTTCCAGCCTAGCGATTTCTACGTTACAAATTTGAATTTTCGCCTGCGCGGCCGGCTACGTCATCAAGGGATCCCTGCTCCACGTATCCCCCACTTAGAATGGCCGAGGTGGTTGCTTGATGCACGAAGCCCGAAGAAGAGCTATAAAAGCCGTTTCCCGGGGCATTTCAGGGCAGACTTCATTGAGACTTCATTCATACATCCTTGCATTCCCTCCCTTCATTCCCTTCCTGACCCGGTCCGACCGTTTAAAGAGAATTTTACCTGTCCTGTCATTAGTATTTTCCCGTAGCTACGATTGAACCCGAAGCCTCCATTCTTGGGGACCGTGTTCCGAGCTAAGCTTTAATTGAACCCGTTCCCTAAATAAACAGCTTTAAGAAACGACGCCCACAAATGGGAAACCGTTTCGCTGTTTAAATTTAACACTTGTAAATATCCCGAACTAATAATTATTGAAACCGTTTCGCTGTTTAAATTTAACACTTGTAAATATCCCGAACTAATAATTATTGAAACCGTTTCGCTGTTTAAATTTAACACTTGTAAATATCCCGAACTAATAATTATTGAAACAGTTTCGCTGTTTAAAATTTAACACTTGTAAATATCCCGAACTAATAATTATTGAAATATTTCCTGGAGGACGCTAATAATTAATTATACCAAAATTTCCTGGACGACGTATTCGAAACGAGGGTTTAACAAACCAGGCCGTTTCATATGTCAATTTGGCAATGCAAAAATAAATCCAGCGTCCAACACACGATTTGCTTGGCCCAGAAGGCCACTGTAAGAGTGAACTTAATTTCTGTTTGACTGCAGAATTGTACTCACCGTACTAAACAGCCCCTATCGTAACCTGGAGGATCGGCGACAACATCGTGGCCGTGGATCGCCACCACGAAGAGGAGCTCCAGCTGGATTGGCGCCATCAACTGCCTCTTCCTACCGCAACACATACAAACACTCCACCGTATCCACGAGGATTACACCGCTGACACGGAGTCGTAAGGCGAAAACATAAAATATTCGAAATTAACCTATCTTTGCAGTTACACGAGGTTCCAACACCGAAAGTGACATCCGAGTCTAGAAGTTGGTACCACTGCAAAATACTTTGGGCAAATCGACTTCGCGGTCAGTGGCGTCCCGTCGATTTCTGCAGAGGGCGGCCCGTCGGACCTTCGATACATAGATGCAGAACGGGTTGCCGAGACGTAAAGAACAGGCGACTGGATGCCCATCCTAATTAATTAAACGCATTGTAGAATACTTTTTATTTGATTTCTTCAGAACAAAACCTGTTTGTAAATACTGAAACTTATAATTAAACTGTTTAACATTATCCTAGTGTTTGCTTGCTAATATTCGAGTGTATATCTGGCTGGACTAAATTATTCTCCGACTGACAAGCTACCTGAAGGAAATTCATTAAATTCATTAGCCCTAATTAGCAGAGGGCTGGTACCGTTACAAATGGCGCCCGAGCAGGGACCCTGAGCTCAGATATACATAGAGATTAGCAAGCACCCGCCGGAAGCTCCAGAACTAGAATTTGGCATCCGATACCTGAAAAATATTTGTATAAAATTTTGTAATATGAATAATTTACAAAACCTGTTACAGCATATCCGTCCAGCGAAATCTTCCGGAACCCAGAACCAGTCAGAACCAGTGATGTCCAGTATAGCATTCCTAGATCCCTGTCCAAGTCCTTTCCTGTTTCTAGATAAGATCTTTCCGAAATCCCGTGTAAGATCTTTCCGAAATCCAGTCTAGTCCGTAAATCCTCCTGCGACCCTCAGGGGTCAGCCTCATCAGCTGACACGGGCCTAGCGTTCCCGAGGCACCCGAGCGAATCCCAGATGAAGAAGATGGCCGAAGACAGGACAATCCAGGTGTCCGCCCGTGGAAGATGGCCGAAGACAGGACAATCCAGATGTCCGCGAGTGGAAGTCTTCGTGTGCCAGTTCCGCCGTTGTATCCGACATTTTTCAGTGCCAGAGCCGCAGGCATCCGCATATAAGTGCCTGGTGAATCTGAAAAGTGAGATATGTAAGTTGGTGTGAATGCCGCCATAGTTAGCATGAATGCTTACCCTGAAAGATCATCCTTTTGAAGCGTGCTTCTGTCACCGTGAACCCGGGTGTTGACAGGAGATAGTAGACTATAAGTCGAAGCTTGGAGGTGAAAATGCGTTTTCAGTGCCAGAATCCTGAGTCCTGTATGCTGTTTTCTGGAAAGTGTACGCTGGTTCCCGCAGCCTCTGCAATTTCCTCTAGTGAGATTGTTGTGTGAAAAAAAGGTTATCCTGCAACCTGAATCCCTTCGCAGACTTAGAATCTCCTAGTGTGAATGTAGGTCGATACCGCGACCGATGCATTTATTCAGAGATGAATTCGCTCCAGAGAACACCGCTAGTGTGATTACGTTGATACCGCAACTATGTCCACTTCAGGAGTTTGAAACTCTTCGCTGAATCCAGATAAGCGATAGAGTGTGTTCCAGATGAATGCATTTGTGACAGTGCGATTCCCGAATGAATGCAACTGTGAATCCGCTCCGTGAGTTTGAAGCTCTTCGCTTAATCCAGATAAGCGTTAGAGAGTTGAGTGCACCTGTAACAGAGCGATCGATTTTAAAATGCGATAAGTGTGATTGAAAGTACTGACCGTTCTCCTTCTGAAGCGTACTTTTACCCCCGTAAACCCGGCCAACAGTAAAAGTTTGTAGGTATACCGAAGCTTGAAGGAGAAGATGTGGAAAAGAAGTTGTTTTTTTTTCTGTACCAGTGCCTGTAAGTTTAATCCTGTGTACCTGTTTCCTGGATATTGTACGCCGGTCTCCGCGGCCCATGCAATTTCTCCCCAGTTGAAAAGTTGTGTGAAAGTGTATTGCCCTGAAACCTGAATACTTTCACATGTTTAAATATTCCCAGAATGTATACAGAAAGATATGAATGTTTTCTGTGTCGAGATCTCCGGGTATCTTCACGAAGCCTTCTCCGCCGGTTTTCCTTCATTTTCCCGAGAGGAGGATCATGTGTAACGATTCGCCCAGTAGAAACGCGTTTTTCTGAATTGAAATCAATTCGCGCGTTTCAGCCTAGCGATTTCTACGTTACAAATTTGAATTTTTCGCCTGCGCGGCCGGCTACGTCATCAAGGGATCCCTGCTCCACGTATCCCCCACTTAGAATGGCCGAGGTGGTTGCTTGATGCACGAAGCCCGAAGAAGAGCTATAAAAGCCGTTTCCCGGGGCATTTCAGGGCAGACTTCATTGAGACTTCATTCATACATCCTTGCATTCCCTCCCTTCATTCCCTTCCTGACCCGGTCCGACCGTTTAAAGAGAATTTTACCTGTCCTGTCATTAGTATTTTCCCGTAGCTACGATTGAACCCGAAGCCTCCATTCTTGGGGACCGTGTTCCGAGCTAAGCTTTAATTGAACCCGTTCCCTAAATAAACAGCTTTAAGAAACGACGCCCACAAATGGGAAACCGTTTCGCTGTTTAAATTTAACACTTGTAAATATCCCGAACTAATAATTATTGAAACCGTTTCGCTGTTTAAATTTAACACTTGTAAATATCCCGAACTAATAATTATTGAAAACGTTTCGCTGTTTAAATTTAACACTTGTAAATATCCCGAACTAATAATTATTGAAACCGTTTCGCTGTTTAAAATTTAACACTTGTAAATATCCCGAACTAATAATTATTGAAATATTTCCTGGAGGACGCTAATAATTAATTATACCAAAATTTCCTGGACCACGTATTCGAAACGAGGGTTTAACAAACCAGGCCGTTTCATATGTCAATTTGGCAATGCAAAAATAAATCCAGCGTCCAACACACGATTTGCTTGGCCCAGAAGGCCACTGTAAGAGTGAACTTAATTTCTGTTTGACTGCAGAATTGTACTCACCGTACTAAACAGCCCCTATCGTAACCTGGAGGATCGGCGACAACATCGTGGCCGTGGATCGCCACCACGAAGAGGAGCTCCAGCTGGATTGGCGCCGTCAACTGCCTCTTCCTGCCGCAACACATACAAACACTCCACCGTATCCACGAGGATTACACCGCTGACACGGAGTCGTAAGGCGAAAACATAAAATATTCGAAATTAACCTATCTTTGCAGTTACACGAGGTTCCAACACCGAAAGTGACATCCGAGTCTAGAAGTTGGTACCACTGCAAAATTCTTTGGGCAAATCGACTTCGCGGTCAGTGGCGTCCCGTCGATTTCTGCAGAGGGCGGCCCGTCGGACCTTCGATACATAGATGCAGAACGGGTTGCCGAGACGTAAAGAACAGGCGACTGGATGCCCATCCTAATTAATTAAACGCATTGTAGAATACTTTTTATTTGATTTCTTCAGAACAAAACCTATGTTTGTAAATACTGAAACTTATAATTAAACTGTTTAACATTATCCTAGTGTTTGCTTGATAATATTCGAGTGTATATCTGGCTGGACTAAATTATTCTCCGACTGACAAGCTACCTGAAGGAAATTCATTAAATTCATTAGCCCTAATTAGCAGAGGGCTGGTACCGTTACGTTAACCGTTGCGCGACGTGCCTAGCGCAGAAACCCGAACAAAAACGTCCGGCCGGCTTGATGTGTCGTCACCCCGTGGTGGATAAGCCGTGGCAAATGATATCTATCGACATTGTAGGGCCGTTGCCCCGTTCAAAGAAAGGCTACGTATATATTCTGTCCGTGGCTGACTACTTTACCAAATTTACCCTTTTCTTCCCGTTGCGTACCGCCACCGCGGCCGCGGTGACTCAGAAAATTGAGAACGATGTTTTCTTGCTCTTTGGAGCACCTCAGTACGTCTTGGTTGACAACGGCGTACAGTTTCGCAGTAGAGAATTCCGACAGCTTACCGATACGTATAAATCACGAATTATCTTTAACGCGCATTACCATGCGCAGGCCAACCCCGTAGAAAGCGTTAATCGAGTATTAAAAACTATGCTAGCGTCGTACGTGAAAGACAACCACCGGGAGTGGGATAAATATTTGTCGAAAGTCGCTTGCGCAGTGCGTACCGCAGTACACGAAGTCACCGGCATGACCCCATATTTCGCCAATTTCGGCAGAGAGATACAGTTAGAGGGGACGCGCGCCAATAACCCCGAGGAGGTAGATGTTTCGGAACAAATACGAGTAGAGAGTCGCGAAGACTTGTTACGACGGACTCCCGCGTTAAGGTCGGTATATGAAGACATAGTCAAGCGACTAGACGTGGCGTACAAAGCCTCCAAGGCGACATACGATTTGCGAAGGCGCCCGGCTCAGTTTGCCGTAGGCGATACCGTCTGGCGACGAAATTACGTACTTTCCGATGCGGCGAAATATTTTAACGCCAAGTTGGCTCCAAAATTTATAGGGCCGTTTTATATCAGTCGGCAAGTTTCGCTTGCCACTTACGAGCTGTCCGACGAGACCGGTGCCCCGAAAGGCACTTGGCACGCGAAAGACCTAAAACCCAATCCCACGGACGTTTAGTCTACTAGCGCCCGTTTTCCCTAATCCCCCCCTCCTTTTTTTTTGTAGGCCTTGACGGCCATACCGCCGGCTTAGAGCCGTATCTTCTGTAGTACCTGCCTTTCCCCGAGCTTCCTTGTTGTGGGAACCCCACAATGCGCCGATCCCGTGACGCGCAACGTGCCCTCTTCAGGTGGCTTGTGGGACAGGTTGCGAGGGACTTATCCCTTTCCCCCCCCTCCCCATGTTCTTTTGGAACGGTTGGTCGGAAGTGTGCATGGGAGTAAGACGTTCTATCGACCCGATCTTGACGAGCGCTAACCGTGCGTTTTTTTTTTTAGATATTTTTACGGTTTCAATTTGGAACCCCAAACCCTCCTTCTCTATGCTCTATCTTTACCTTTCTTTTCCCCTTGTTATTACTATCTACCGTGTCCCGGCGACAACTACCCAACCCCGTTGTTCTCTTTCTCTTTCCACCTTCCAAAACCGCACTGTTAGGCGACCGTCATGGACCCGGTGTTAAGGTCCAGTCGGCGTTTCGTGGCCGTCACCGCAGTGCGTGCCACACCCGTTTCGGGTCTGGTCGGTTACCTTTTTTTTTTATCGTTTTGGTGGTCGATTATCGACGTGGTTTTGCGAACCGTTGTGGTGGCACTCCTATTTTGGGAGGGGCAGTCGAGCCGGATCGGCGAGACTGTCCTCAGTCTGCCTAGTCTTTGCCCGTTTGGTTCCCCGAGGGAGCCAGACACGAATCGTTTTGTGGACCCCTGGCGGAGCGCCACTCCTTTGGGACAGCTAGTTTTCTTGTCGCCCGTCTTCCGTGGTCCGGGGAGTGAGTGCTAGCCATCAGCGAACCGCCAGGTCCTACCCAATTTTCGTATTTCCACTGGCGTATCCAGTCTTTCTTCTTCCTCTTCTCTCTTCCCTCCTGTCGTACCCTATCTGGTGGCCGGTGTGCGTAATTCCTTTGGGGGTACAGCTATCGTATCAGCGTTTCCGGTCGTTTGAGTGCTCGTGGCGCCGCAGCCAAAATGCCCCGTTGATTTTAAGAGACTTGGGGAACTCTCTTTCAAGTAAGGGGAGTGTTAGGTCATTTTGGTATTTTAAATAGCCACCTAGGCTTTAGGGCAGCGTGCCCGTATGCTAAGCCCTTTTAGTTCTTTATTTGGCTCCATCGCCTAATTCCAGAATCACGATGTCGCACATATTTAGCTCCAAAAGCAGTATTTTTCGTCGGTTGGAGCTCCCCTCTGATGGCGTTTTTCCGAATTCCGAATCTCCTAGAAAGCACGCCGTCGAGGCGTGATGCCATTGGTGCCGGCATTAACTTGTTTCGTTTTATCGCCCCGCGATTGGCTGCCAAGGTTTAGTCACGTGGGGACGCGACCAAGGTGACCTTTGCCAACGCTTCCCTCTGGGCAGTTGTCCGCAGCCCGTTGCAAAGAACGCTCGTGTGGTGGTTGTGAGTCGGAGTTTTTCGAATTGTCTTCGGCGTAGCGTGGGTGTTTGGAGCCCAGTTCCTGCTTCCGTAAGTAAGGGGTCGTGCCCCCTTCATCTCGACCTACGAGGATCTGTTCCGCAGAACGAAAGTGGCCCATTTTTCGTCGTCCCGTTGTACGCGTCCTGGACGCATCTCACGTCGCCATTAAGGCGGTTGTGCACTCATCCCTATAGCCGTTGTAACATCGAAGGTACCTGCCACCTACGACTGCAGCCTGTCGCAACTCAACTGTACCAGGCTCCCTCGCCGCCTACGCATTAAGGTATGTGTCTTTAACCTGATTACCGCTGTGAACGCGAGTGCTAATTTAATCTTCGCTGTCCGCTGCATAAGGCGTCGCGCCAGCATATTGGTGCATTCCTTCAGAATTGCAGACTGTCCATATCGCGAGTGCTAATTTAATCTTCGCTGTCCGCTGCATAAGGCGTCGCGCCAGCATATTTGTACTCATTACTACTCATTACTGTTCATTACTGTTCACTACTGTTCAACATCTGTCGCTAAGTTTAGAGCGCGCGTGCCAGCTGGTGCCCTTAATTATAGTCTAAGTATAGATATAGGGCGACGCACTCTGCCGCCCCATTGTAACCCGAAGTTCAATACATGATTGGTTAGTTAAGGGAATTATTGTTTTGTTTCGACTTGTGCATGTTCTGTTACAGAGAGACGCCCTCTTCATTGTACTGATTATTGTACGACGGAACGAGGGAGCTTTGAGCGTGCAGGTGGGTGAGACAGCTGCGTAGTCGCGGTCGGATTGACACCTAATTACAATCCTTGCATAAGGCAATCCCGAAATTGTTATTTGACCTTGCAACTCTTGAGTAATCCCATTGGCGGAGTATTTTGCATGCTTCGCTCCCGTCTAACCGTTCAGGCCCGGTTAGCCGGGTTAAGACAGGCTTGGTGGCGCCCTCATGATTTCGACATACCCTGTATATATTATGCCACCACACGCTTGCCCAGAACGTATCGTGTGACTCACGCCCGACTCCCTGAGCGTCCCAGCCGTGGCCTTTTAGCCTATTTCGAGCCGATTTCAGGGCAAGTGTGCCAGTTTTTCAGGACTGATTCCGTGGTGCGATGCTCACCTTGGGTGGGTGTCGTAAAGTTCTTTTAATACCGTAACAAGTCCGCATTCGTACAACTCTTTCAGGATGAGGGAACCACGCAGCTTCTCAGCTACTGATGGACATCTGCTCGACAATTCGGACGTCGACGCTATCTATTCCAGAGACATTTTGGGAACCCCATAATTCTGATGCACCGCAAGAGTTGAAAATGAAACTTTGCCAGTTCCTAATCCCTAGTCCCTCTTATTCCGATTCCTATTGCTATTTCTTTTCCTATTCCTTTTCCTATTCCTTTTCCGATTCCTTTTCCTATTCCTTTTCCTATTTCTTTTCCTATTCCTTTTCCTATTCCTTTTCCTATTCCTTTTCCTATTCCTTTTCCTATTCCTTTTCCTATTCCTTTTCCTATTCCTTTTCCTATTCCTTTTCCTATTCCTTTTCCTATTCCTTTTCCTATTCCTTTTCCTATTCCTTTTCCTATTCCTTTTCCTATTCCTTTTCCTATTCCTTTTCCTATTCCTTTTCCTATTCCTTTTCCTATTCCTTTTCCTATTCCTTTTCCTATTCCTTTTCCTATTCCTTTTCCTATTCCTTTTCCTATTCCTTTTCCTATTCCTTTTCCTATTCCTTTTCCTATTCCTTTTCCTATTCCTTTTCCTATTCCTTTTCCTATTCCTTTTCCTATTCCTTTTCCTATTCCTTTTCCTATTCCTTTTCCTATTCCTTTTCCTATTCCTTTTCCTATTCCTTTTCCTATTCCTTTTCCTATTCCTTTTCCTATTCCTTTTCCTATTCCTTTTCCTATTCCTTTTCCTATTCCTTTTCCTATTCCTTTTCCTATTCCTTTTCCTATTCCTTTTCCTATTCCTTTTCCTATTCCTTTTCCTATTCCTTTTCCTATTCCTTTTCCTATTCCTTTTCCTATTCCTTTTCCTATTCCTTTTCCTATTCCTTTTCTTATTCCTTTTCCTATTCCTTTTCCTATTCCTTTTCCTATTCCTTTTCCTATTCCTTTTCCTATTCCTTTTCCTATTCCTTTTCCTATTCCTTTTCCTATTCCTTTTCCTATTCCTATTCCTTTTCCTATTCCTTTTCCTATTCCTTTTCCTATTCCTTTTCCTATTCCTTTTCATATTCCTTTTCCTATTCCTTTTCCTATTCCTTTTCCTATTCCTTTTCCTATTCCTTTTCCTATTCCTTTTCCTATTCCTTTTCCTATTCCTTTTCCTATTCCTTTTCCTATTCCTTTTCCTATTCCTTTTCCTATTCCTTTTCCTATTCCTTTTCCTATTCGTTTTCCTATTCCTTTTCCTATTCCTTTTCCTATTCCTTTTCCTATTCCTTTTCCTATTCCTTTTCCTATTCCTTTTCCTATTCCTTTTCCTATTCCTTTTCCTATTCCTTTTCCTATTCCTTTTCCTATTCCTTTTCCTATTCCTTTTCCTATTCCTTTTCCTATTCCTTTTCCTATTCCTTTTCCTATTCCTTTTCCTATTCCTTTTCCTATTCCTTTTCCTATTCCTTTTCCTATTCCTTTTCCTATTCCTTTTCCTATTCCTTTTCCTATTCCTTTTCCTATTCCTTTTCCTATTCCTTTTCCTATTCCTTTTCCTATTCCTTTTCCTATTCCTTTTCCTATTCCTTTTCCTATTCCTTTTCCTATTCCTTTTCCTATTCCTTTTCCTATTCCTTTTCCTATTCCTTTTCCTATTCCTATTCCTATTCCTTTTCCTATTCCTTTTCCTATTCCTTTTCCTATTCCTTTTCCTATTCCTTTTCCTATTCCTTTTCCTACTCCTTTTCCTATTCCTTTTCCTATTCCTTTTCCTATTCCTTTTCCTATTCCTTTTCCTATTCCTTTTCCTATTCCTTTTCCTATTTTTCTTCCTATTCCTTTTCCTATTTCTTTTCCGCCTACACGCCAATATACGGGAATTAGTAATGTTTCAAGCAGAAACCTCACCTCACGTTGGAAAACGGCGGCTCGTGGAGTGTCGCTCATTAGCGCTCTATCAATTGTTAATTAGCTATGCAGACGGCTTTGACTAGCCTACATCCCTTACGGCGCTTTCAAATAAAACAAGGGCTTGCTGCTACGTCTGCTAGCAAAATCGAAAAGAAAAGCCTCGCGAAGACCCACGCTCTCGAGCCAGAAAATCAAGCAACTCTTATCTACCAGGCACACTCTGCACGCGATAACGGTATTTCGTACTTGCCTCAATTGACTTATAAGGTGGTCCAAAAGTAATTACTAATTATTAAACGCGCATTTGAAACGGGGCGTTACAAGAGAACTAAAGGAAATAAAAAACACAGTGAGTACCTCTTCTACAGGGGTTAAAAAAGAGAATAAGTCATATAGCAAAGCTGTTAAAGAAGTCAAAGAATGTAATGAAATTATCGTAGTACCGGAAGCTGCAGTAACAAAATAAGGGTTAGGTGGAAGAACAGCTCACTGCTTCTGCTTTGAGCTGAATCTCGCCCTCCATATATTTTTTCTTTTATTATTAATGATCGAATATAGGTGTTTTTTTTATTTTTATGTAAATTGTGATCCAGTGTTGATATGGGTAAATAAAGACCATATTATTATTATTATTATTAAGTACTGATGAATAAAATTAAACCGCAACAGATATTGATATCAATAGCAATACAGGGAATTAAGACATTAAAAGATGGCGGAATAGTTCTTCTCAGCTTATTTCTCATTCAGATTTCCACTTCTGAATATAAGCCTCCTTCAAATCTCTCCATTTTGCTCTATTTCTCGCTATTTGTTTCCATGTCAACCCCGCGTGTCTTTTTAGGTCGTCCACAAATCTCATCTGTGGTCTTCCTTTGTTGCGTCTTTAATGAGTTCCAGTATATTGTCTTTACCCTGAGCTTTATTTCGCTTGATTTAGCGACTGCTTTAGTAATTTCTTCTTCTGTTATTTCGGGAAGTTCTTCAGAGTTAAGGTTAAGGACTTGTCATTGTAGAACTTTTGGGTGTTTTCCGATGGTTTGTTCTTTGTTTTATAAAGTTTTTTTATAATAGTGTTTTCGATTTCTGTAATCATTTCTGTTGTGTCACTTATTATTATTACTGTGCTATGTTTTAGTCCAATCATTTTCTTTCTCCCTTTTGCATGTTTAAGCCATTTTAAGTTTCAGTTTTCATCAATAATCTTTTTGCACGATAGAACGATTTTACTTAGTTACCGCGTTTGTTGCCAAATCAGTAAGTTATGTTTACCCTTCTAGAGCGGTAAGTACAAATTCGAGGTTAGCAGGTTAGGTTTTGCGTCAGTTTTAACACAGACTGACACAAAACCTAACTTTCTAACCTCGAATTTGACATAGACCATATTATTCTGTGCTATAATATCCCATTTTACTGACATTTGAAGAAAACTACATTTCTATCGTGCAAAAAATGTCATAAGCATCACGGACTTTAAGGAATTACCGATCTCAGACAATAATTGAAGTCGTCGTTTCGCTCCTCCTCCAAACAATTGTCTTCGATCGGTAGAATGTCTTTACCGTTCTTAGTACTTAATATACTATTTTAATTCGTTCTTCTTGTTGTTTCCTTAGTTCTTTTATTTGTTTTCTAATTGTTTTTTTCAGCTCGGTATACTGTACAGTGTGTCATTTATTCTTATTTAGTAGTTGTCTTCTTTTTTCAGCAATTCCAGTGACTTATTACTCAACCCTTTTCTCGTTGCTTTTTCATTTTAACAACTTTTAGCCCAGCTTCCAACATAGCATTTGTTATTGTTGTATTTATCTGATTTATTGTCATATTTTCCAGAACCTCATATTGTATATTGGTTTTTAGAATCTTTTGATATTCTTCTTTGTTTTGGTCTAGCGTTTGTGTGTCAATGTTTGTATGGTTTAGACTTGTTTTTATGTTTAAATATCGTGTCACCCTATGTTTTATGAGCACTTTTGCCCTTATTAATCTTTGATCGCTACCCGTAGAAAAGTTATTAAGTACTGTAACATCTTGAACAATTTCTTTCGTTTTAGTGAGAATATAGTCAATTTCGTTTTTTGTTCTTCTAGTTGGTGCGATCCATGTCCATTTTCGCTGGGGCTTGTTCTGGAAAAATTAGTTTATTGCGTACAGGTTTTTGGCTCTTCTAAATATGCCGTTAGCATTTCGCCTCTGTTATTTCTTCTTCTATAGCCATAGTCTCCAATATTATCTCCTAAGTCTTCTTGTTTGCTACCCAATTTTGCGTTGAAATCTCCCATTATGATAATATAATTTATTGCTCTTATCGTTGTTGATGGCTTCGTTAAAGTGTTCGTACATTTGTTCAACTTCTTGGTCTTTGTTTGTTGAGGTAGATGCATATATCTGAATAATTTGTAAAGAGATTTTTGGTGTGATCATTAGAATTACGGATATTACTCTTTCAGAGGTGGATTGGAATTTGGTGACATCTTCAGAAATTCTTTTATTTATGGAAACGATAGAGGAGAAAATAATATCCCTAAATAGTTTTTTGGAATCACAGGAGCCATCCATAAAAGTTATACAAATAAAGGAAACCACAACCAAAAACAACAGAAACAATTATAAGTAATTGCGGAAGTAAATGCATGTACCTATCGTGTAATTATGAAAGAAGAAAAAAATTATATTGGCTGGGATAGGAGTAGAGTTTATGATGCAGTTGAAGTAACTAGGTGTTTTTCATGTAATGGATTCAATCATAAAGAGAGTCAATATAAATCGAAGATAACGTTCCCAAAATTCTCATCTTTTGAAAGAATGTAAGGCTAACGACGAAGAAAAGAAATGTGTGAACTGCTGTAATGCTAAAGAAAAACTTAAAATTAATCTAGATGTCGGTCATTTTGCATGGAGCTTTGACTGATTACAAACGTAAACCAGAACAAGGAAGGAGTAAGATAGATGTTTTAGAATAACAGAACCAAATACTGAAATGATTTATTCAAATGCACAAAGTTGTAAGGACAATTCTTCAAAATTTCTACGTTCCTGCATTTTCCGCATAACTTAAGCCAAATTCGTAGTTTAGTGTTAAAAGCTCAAACCTTTACTCGGCACGACATTTATTTCCGCTTATTTTATATGCTAACGCATTGCAGTTCTTTTATATTCGTCGAAATTTAATTCTCCGTACGCTTGTTTTACGAAGCAGGTTTCTTTCTACCCTCGCATTCTGCATGGATGATTTCATCGGTTTTTATCGCGTTTTAATGAGTTCTTGACGGCGGCCAGTCGGCTGTGATTTACATGTGGGTCCCCTGTATAAGCGCAATTTAGTTGTTTGAAATCTTCCGAGAGTTTCGCATAAGTGGGACAAGGAACGAGTTAAGTCACTCTTGCGTGGTCTCATTCTGTTTTCGCACCGTTGACCGAAGCTTCACTCAACTTTCAGGACTGAACCCGTCAAGAGGTGCTGGCGTTGTGTCCGCGAACGCTGGCTTCGATTAGCCGAGCGCCGCGTAAGTCGAAATTGTAAGTTGTGAAACTCCATTGTTGCCGTCTTTGAGCCAGTTCGTAGTAGTGGTAACGCTTAGCCAGGGTGTCCGTGTTGGAAAGCTCGCATTTTCTGTACCGCTGTAGCGAGATTTTAAGTGGATACCTTAATCGTGTGCTAAACTGCCAGTGTACTGGAGCCCCGTGTCGTCATACCGAACCTGCTTATCGTAAAGGTGCTTCATTTGTACCCGAATGGGGATGTAACGCCGCTCTTAGGCTCGATTATGGCTCCATCATGTGGTTTCCAACAGTTTCCTGTCATTTCCGTTTTTTCGAGGCATCGTTGAGGTGCTACACGCAGCTAGAATTGGACCCCAATATGTAGCGTCTGGATTTCTATAACTCAAGGTATATGTTAGCCTATACATTTACAGTGAAGTATTTTCCCGTCAAGCTATGCTTTTGTTGTTTAAAGTATAAGATATCAAACAGACACTACCGTTATAAAGTGAATTATTAGTCTTATCGTCAAATTTTATTGTTGATATGTTGTTATGCACTGTCAAGTCAAGTAACTAATGTCGTTGCGTCACTATTTGAGTGACTGTGGATACAGTTTGTTCATGTACCGTAGTTCTTTTGTACCAAATTGAGAGTTAATACTGTTTTGAATGCAGCTATGTCAATTGTTATCGTTTTTGTCATTTGTGTGTAGTCTAAACGTCACCATTTAACCTATCTAACACCTTTTGGATTATTTCTAACTGTAACCAGTAAATATTTTCATGTTCATTGTTATACATATTTTTATTATTTTAATAGAGTCCATTGTTAATTATATATGTTTTTCATTGGTGTTTGCATGCCTTTTTTGTGTTTTGTTTTAATGTACAGGAATCCAGATCTTGTAAGTGAATGGAACATAAGGTAGGTTCAATTCAGTTGTGCAGTCGCTACCTCAAGCTGTGTCAACGTAGAAGTAAAAAGGTGAATTACCCGTTTCCACATTCAGAGTGCATTCACCTGTGTGTTGCTTTTATTTTCCCAATCTAGTCCGAATGTGGTGGCGCACCATTTATTGAACATCATTTGTACCTCGTTACCGGAGTACAGCCCTAACTCAAAGGTCGTCAAGAACCCACCCTCTCGACTAAGTTCTTCTAGCTGCAGCAAACCTTTGTTAGCGCTATCGTAACGGAGTTAGGGCCGCGTATTCTATATAAATTTCGCGATTATGTCGTAAAGTCGGGTTTGTGCGGTAAAAAAATATGCTAAAACATATAGAGGAAATTGAAGTTTTAATTAAAGCAGACGTCCAGCTATCGTATTTTTAAGTGAAACGAGATTCACAGAGAATATTGAGGACTGTGAAATAAGTTTTCAGGGTTATGTCACCATTCGTTGTAATTCCGAAAATCGACACTGGATGAGTGGCAATTGTGCGTAATAATATTAACTTCAAAATAGTATCAAACTTTTCATTTAACAACGAATTCTGGCTGCTATCTATTTACATAACGCAAGCATTTCAAAACGGATTGTACTCTATTGTTTATCGTTCTTCAAGCGCCAGTATTGCAAGATGCTTAGAGCAGTTTGAAAAATGGTAGGATGATACAATCCCAGACCACACCAAGCATTTAATTCTAGGCGATTTCAACTGGGATATCTCGAAAGATTCATTCTATACAGGCAAGCTCCTATATTTAATAAATACATTGGGTTGAAATCAAATCGTAAGCGAATTTACACGCTCTACAAAAAATTCCAATACAATCATTGACCTCGTTCATACAAATCGAGAACATGTAATTG
The DNA here is from genome assembly GCA_940337035.1 of Agriotes lineatus. Lineage (NCBI taxonomy): Eukaryota > Metazoa > Arthropoda > Insecta > Coleoptera > Elateridae > Agriotes > Agriotes lineatus. The sequence goes on from CALNHX010004387.1 coordinate 53,567, forward strand.
TTAATGTGCAGATTCCACAAATTTCTGAACATAATGCAATCGACGTCACGTTACGAAAGAATACCCGTAATTATGACAGCAATTTTGAAAAAGTTAATATTACTACGTATTCCTCACAAAAATTGCTTGATAAACTGACTAAATATAACTGGGTCACATTATTAAATAGTAAAGATGTAAACAATCTTGTCAGTAACCATTTCGTACAGTTTCAGTACAAAGTTTACGATCTCTCCTGTATTTAGATTCAGTTTCAACCATATTTCACCGCATAACATTTCCGCTATTTTGCATTTAAAATCCTAAAGTTGACACTCACGTGGCGTTTGGCTTTATTTAAAAGTCTGGCGTGCCGCGCGAATCTTTACGCCACTGTGTGTGCAGCTGTTCTCGTCCCGTTGCGTTTAAGAACGCTTGTTTACATCAATTTCAAAAACATAGCCCGTGGGAGCAAGCGAGATATCTGTCTCGAATGATTTGAGCTATAGTCGACCTCTTTTTCGTACGCCGTCGTCTGGCTGAACACCTGCGTTGGGATATCGCTTGCGAGTGTTGTCTTTTCTGCGGTAAATCTAAAACTAGGCCCTGCGGGTGCCACAGAGAGGCAGTCGTTCCGGCTCATTCTTTCATATTCAAGCTGCTTTGCTCGCCGTTGTGATTGGTCACTTTTGGCGCGTTGGTCTGGAATTTAGCTTGGCGTCGTTTTGGGCATTTAGCCTCGGCCCGCAAGAGAGTACAGTCGTTATAAGGCAAGTTTGTCGCCCTCTGCGCTCCGCGCGTGCGTGTCACCGCTGTTGCCGCACGATTTGACTTTGTTTATTGTTGAGAGCGGTTTGTGCTTGTGCGAGAAATTATGTTGGTTTCGCCCCATTGTTGTCCTGCTGATACAGCTAATTTTGTGACTTTGGTTTCTTGCGAGTGTGTTGATACCGCTTGGTTCCGCTTCTTGTTTTCCAAGACCTCATTACGGGCCGTCGAGGGTGACAGTTGTATGTGTTAGTTGGTGCCACCGTTTGTTGACCGAGGCTCTCTAGTATTGTATGCCTTGTTGGCGATTTTCCACCTTTATTGTGGGATTAAATACAACGAGAGCGTGCCATGGTTGCCGTCTTCATGCGATCGCCCTGTTGGGTCGCATATTGTGTCCCGCGAGGGATCCTTTGTTGGGCGTCTTCTGCACCTGCAGCCGTTAGCCTTTGCGACCTTCCCTGCACTGTGAGGCGTGTTGTTTCTGTGACCGAAATTTAGAGCCAGGCGAAGCTAAAAGTTGAAGGTAGCTTGTGATTTTATGTATTAACCGCTTTTTCGTTATCATTTAAAAGTTGCCAACTTGTTTATCAATTACATTGTAGCGCAATATATCAGGCTATGTTAGAGCAGTTGCGTAGATTTAATTAGATGATTTTTTACACCAATTTCCTAGTAATGTTGTAACAGTAACGTACCGATTAAAATTCTCGCTCATGAAGTTGCTTTGGCAAAGTTGAGACGCACTAATTCAACCACTAATCCGGATGTTAATTAAGTATTTCATTTAAGAATTGTTGAAAAGTTAACCTGATATTACTGCTCGTTATCGCTTGGTGTACAGTTTTCCGTTATTGTTTGTTGTGGAAACTTTTTTCCTTTTTACGTTTTATATACCACTATTTTTATGTGTAAGCAGACCAATATATCAGTTTGTTTATATTGCTTTGTGTTTTCTTTGCGCCCACTGCATGCTAATTTTTAGGGTTATGTTTGTAAAGATAAATGTGAGGTGGCGCCTGAAAAATAGTTTAGAGAGGTAGGTCGTTACACTCGTGGCTGCAGTGTGGGAGTCGTCAGGCTGTTTTAATATAGTTTTTCCGTTGAGTTTTGAATTTTCGCCAAGGTGATAAGTTATAAGGTAGGCCCAATGGATTTCCCGGTTTTCTCTGGGTCTATCCTTGTGTTTTCGTATGTCAATCAAACCGGGTGGCGCCCTATTCAATTTTATCAATGTTTACCGCCCCTCTGGCCGTTGCCCTTGGGTAATCTCATGAAGAACCCTCCCTTGCTCCACTGATGTTTAGCCGGCATAATCTTGTTGCGGCTTGGTCAGCGGCCTAGGTAAATATTTGTCCCGTATATGTCAAATATCATCCGCGCTAGCCGTTTAGATTTTGTATGTGCCGGCGCGGTGTCGTAAAACCCGTTTTGGACCGTAACAATCTTGCCACACATATGGTCAGAAGTATACAAAATTTCGTAAATGACCTCATTGACAAGAAAACAATTGCACTTAAAACTAACACCCCATGGTTTAGCGCTGATTTACGCAAGATCCAGGTGGAACGCAATCTAATGTACAAGACAGCTAAACTTACTAAAAACACGCAGAACTGGGAAAACTATAAATATATTCGCAATTTTTACAGTAAGAAAATTAAGGACAGGAAAAACCAATATTATGAAAATAGAATAGAAAACTGTAGTGGAAATCCGAAGATGTGGAAAACTGTCAAAATTTAATGAAAGGACAAACAAATACTTCCTCAAACATTTTATTTGACGGAGAAGAAATTAACAATGCCCAGGATATTGGTAATAATTGTAATAAGTACTTTGTAAATAGCATATTAGCGCTAAACAAGTCCATTATTATAAACCACAGTTTTGAAGAAACTACGTTTCCGGATAATATGAATACTTTTAAATTTGAAACAATTACATTAAAGGATATTAAAAATCAATACCTAAAATTAAAAGAAGGGGTTGTTTTGATCATTGGTTGGTGTAATTGCAGATGCCTTACCAGTAGTAGGTGAGCTGTTTCTTAAACTAAGAAGTGCCAAGAATTTTGACCAATAAATGTATTACCGGTATATGAGCAAATTATCGGACTTATTGTGAAAGATCAACTCCAAATCTTTTTAGATGAACATGACATTATAAGTAAAAACCAATCAGGATTCAGAACTAAACATTCGTGCGAAATAGCGGTAAACTTGGTCCTCATAATTTGGAAAACGTACTTAGAATTAAATAAAAGTGTAGTTACTGTTTTTCTAGATTGTAAACGTGCATTTGCGACTATCAACAGGCAGCGGTTAGTGAATAAACTATATAAATACAGAATATCTGGTAACAAAAATATGTGATTTCAAAGTTATCTCACTCATCGACTACAAACTACATACTTCAATCAGTGCCAGTCAAGTTACATGGAAAACAACTTGGGTATACTCTGTATTGGGTCCATTATTGTTTATTTTGTATATAAGCGATTTGGAATTGAATCTAAAATATTGCACCATACATTTGTTTGCAGATGATACCTTAGTGAGAGTTACTGACAAAGATGTTAGCAATGCTGTTAATAAAATGAATATAGATTTAGAAATTATTTCTAATTGGTTAAAAGGTAATAAACTAAAACTGAAGTCAAAAATGCTAAGAATTATTATTACTATCATAGTCCAGTCATATTAAGGTTTTACCTGGAAATAGTTCCCATAAAGGATATACTGTGCGTATGTGTAGTACTAGCACCTAGTCATAACTTATCAAAAGCAACAATTTTTTGTATATCTCTCGAGAAATAAAAGGGTATGATTTCTGCTTATAGGTAATCGCTTTAGCTTTCGTTCAAATACCAAATTTTGACGTAGTCTTAAAAAACGTCATAACGTCTCCAACAAAAGTGACTGTATTTGCCTCGAAGTCGGAAAGTCTTCGTTTTCCCATTGTTTAGATTATTTCTTTGTCTCAGGTGTGTAGTGATGAATCCATAAAATTGTTTGGGTTTGTCAAAAATCAGTTCAAATACTTCTAGGAAGTTTGATGTCGAAATTGCCTTGGCTCTAGAGTCTCTTCATGCGCAGACCATACCCATATCCAATTCTTCAATTAAAATCTGACGTACCCTTCAGTTGAAATACCTATTGCGTTCGGTGATCTACCAAGAACGTTATCATGGACTTTATCATTGGTGTCGGCCGTTACTGCCGCTGATGGCTGTTCACTGCGTGACTATGCTCTCTCTTATTTTGTTTAAAAAGAGCTCTCCATTTTTAACCATCCTGTACGAAGGTGGAGATTTCCCTAAAGTGTTAAACATGTCTTATTTTTTTGTAATAATAGTGTTGTAATTAAAAACAAATATTATATACTGACAGAAAGATACGGAAATATGCTTTTACACAGTTTAAGTCTACATATAAATATATTTTTTTGATTAAAATGTTAATGAACAGTTGTAGAGAAAGTATTATTTAAGACAGTGGTATACGCTTTCAAAAATATGTTTGTGTAAGTAAATACCGATTTAGTAATATTAAAATCTAGTTTTGGTTTATATTCGTCGTTTTTATTGTTTAACCCCTAGATATTTCTAGATTTGTGCGCTTTACACATTCTGAACAAAGACTTTTGTAATAATTACCTCAGTACGTGGCTTGTAAACCCGTATAAACTACCCATTCTTCTTTTAGAATTACGTGCTTCGACGTTAAGACTAAAAGACGTTATAAACATTTTCAGAGAAAAAAAAATCCCTAATATCATAATACAACTTATAAAGGAAATAAATACCAAGAACACCACCAAGGTAAAAATCAACAATCAACTTAGCGAAGAACTACCTATTACATTAGAAATCCGACAAGGCGACAGCCTCAGCCTATTACTCTTCAATTTATTAATAGACAAACACATTGAAGGAGTAATTACGAAATGGAATGGATACAAAACGGGACAAGAAGGAGTAAAGGTTATTTTCTATGCCGATGACGCTGTAATACTGGTAGCATCAAAGAGTGAGGATAACCTACAACGAATGCTGCAAATATTCAGAACACCAGCTGTTGTAGCCTGACGGGCTAGTTTAATTTAATTTAAATGCTACAATCACCAGCCTGAAATCTGGTTGCCCAAAGTTAGCTCAAAAAGCCAGGATCCAAATAATAAGCTCAGGTAGTAACGTGGAAAGAAACACAGGATAATTTCTTATTATTATATAATAACGTTTAACTGGATACATTAAATTAAACTGTATTAAAACAACACGAAACAATAGAATGTAATAAAAATAAAATAACTCTTCTAACGGGGGTTCGTTCATCTGTAGTCGAGCGGTGGCACACTATTGCGGGACAGCCTGTACATCAGTCCTCTCGTCACGTTGGCAACACGCCGGCCCTGAACAAGTATTATGACAGATTAGTAGGCCGCCAATAATGGCGGATGACAACAACACATTTGGTCTTAAAATCGTTCAATAAACAAAACTGCAGTCGAAATCAAACGAAGTGGTGTGCATACCTAGTGCGTCCGGTGGTGAAACTCCCATCGTTCAAGCGGCGGACGATGCGTTTGATTCGCTTTACTTGCCAACTGTTTGTTTCCCAAGGTGAGTGAATTTCGCTTAACTGTGCACCGCTTCTTGCTGACGAAGGCGGCCGCTGGGTTACCCTAGCTCCGCGAGTGCGTGCCTATGGACGGTGGCCTCGGGCTCGTTCGACCGGGACCCCTGGTGCACGCGCCTCGGCCTCGGGGATGCGAAAGTCGCCCCAGACGCGATTATCGGGGCTAATTATGTCCGCGTCGCCGTCCTGGTGCCGGGAAATTTGCTTCGCGGACGGCGTCGTCACCGGTGAGCACGACTTGGCCTCCCGCGTGTCTAAGCTTTGGAGGGCGTCGTCAGCGAGTTCGGAAATACTCCGCTTACGTCCAGGTGTCTGACACCGTCGCCGTTGGACCTGGGGCAGTCCTCTAGGTCGCTAGGTGCTCGGGAAATGATGTCGGAAAGTAAATAACAATCCAGACGTGCAGGAATTCGAGGAAGTAACGTTGAGAAGTAACGTAACAACCCAAACGTGCAGGAGATTAAAAGAATAACGTCGGAAAGTAAATAACAATCCAGACGTGCAGGAATTCGAGGAAGTAACGTTGGGAAGTAACGTAACAACCCAAACGTTCAGGGGTTCAGGTAGCTGGTCGGGATACCCTCGAAAAGTCCTGGGGGACACTCCTGAGAGTACAGGTGAGACTAGAGGAGTGGGAAGATCTAGGAAATTCTAGGAAATTATGTCTTGTCTGTGCTCCGAATTCTGCTTTTATACCTGGTGCGAGCGTAATCGGAGGTCGTTGAAGAGGGGATTCGTGCGCAGTGGTGTTAGGGCGATCGCTTGCGGTGACGTCACGTCTTCCTCTTGGCGCGGAGCTTCGGTCTCTAACGTGGTGCACGACAAGGGGGAACGCGCTAATTAATTTTTAATGCATACGATCGCGTTCGCGCTGGGCGAAACGTTACACATGGTCCTCCCCTGGGAAGACTCGCGACGTCCTGGACCTCTTCTTCAGCGGCTTAAGTTGTCAACTGCCTCATCACTTGGTGAGCCAACAGGATTGGCGATGGGAACTGCGGTTTCAATTCCCCGGTGTACCAAACGATGGGGCGGTCCTAACATTTTATTTTTCAATTCATCTTGGTCCATTCCACTTGGTTTTCAACACATTCCTAGTGATATTGCTTGGTGTAATTTCATTCTGACCATATCCCCGTTGGGCAACCGGAACCTGACTAGGCTTCTTCTCTTCTTCCTGGACAAACTGCTGAGGTCCCTTCTCGCTGGTGGATCTGTAGCCTTCCTCTTGACTGGTATGGATACGGCAGCTTCCCCTTCGACTGGTACGGGTACGGCGGCTTCCACTTCTACTGGTACGGGTACGGCGGCTTCTACTTCGATTGGTACGGGTACGGCGGCTTCCACTGCTGGCTCCATAGCGGCGTCCTCAGGCGAGGGGCACGTAGTGCGAATTGCCGGGACTCCGGGGCCACTCAATGGTACTACCGTTGACGACACTGGTAGAGAGGAAGGAACTTCAGGCCGCAACTCGGGCGGTATGTCGGGTCGGTCCCACCAATTACGGCTGTCTTCTACCATGGCGACTGGTGCCTCTGGAGGAACAGGATCGAGCGGCAGCTCTTCGGCGACGATTTGGGGCGGCGTAAGCGGAGATTCCCCAAACAACTCCTTCATGCGCGCTACGCTCAACGCCGCCATCTGTGCGGCTAAGGCCTGATCCTCGTCCGTGGAGGGTTTACCTTGGATGGGGCTCGGGTTCGGCTTGGTCCTCTTCTCCGGCGTAGCCGGTAGCGGCGAGATCAAGTCCGGAACTGGGCTCCATTTTGGTAGCGGATCCCACGTGGACGGAACTGGTGGTGCAGGTATGGCAGGCGTCACGTATAAGTGGGGCATCCATGGGCGAATCTTCGGCTGGCCCTTGCGCCTCCGGCGGATCTTGAATGGCCAGGGCCGGGCTTCTTCTCTTGCCTTAGGTCTGATGGGGCTCATCTTCGGCAGGATACGAACTAAAGCCATGAAGGTCCGGGACGCCCCTTATATCGTGGATTCGCCCTGTTATCACTCCCCACCTGCTCCTCCAGGTGGGGTGGGGGCGAGCTGGTGCGCAGGTTTAAGGTCCTTGACGTGGACGCGGCCTATGGATCGGCCACTCTGGAGGTCGCCTAATTCTACTATGACTGGTGAGAGGATTTTCTTGATTCTGTAAGGGCCGGCATATTTGGCGGCTAACTTCGCCGATATCCCCCGAGCGGCATCCGATAAGACGCGGTCTCTCTTATATACCTGCTCGCCGACTCTAGGGCGGTACTCACGACGACGGAGGTTATAATGGTGCCTTTGTTTTTCAAATGCATTTGCCAAATTATTCCTTACCACCTCAACGATGTCACTTAGTTTCTGCAGCTGGGCCTCGTACATCCGGGGATCTGGAGCTTCTTCCGCCGGATCAGATGCTGGCTCATTGGCTTCACGGAGCGATTTGGGTGGCAACATCTCTCTTCCCAGATTCAGTAAGGCGGGAGTAAACCCGGTCGACTCGTGCTTGGACGTGTTCATCGCGAACATTATCTCTGGCAGCCAAGCATCCCAGAGTTTCTGATTCCCGCGAGCCAGCTGGGCTATGATGGTGCCAATGACCTTGTTGGCCCTTTCCACGGGGTTGGCTTGCGGGGTGTAAGGCGGAGTCAGGCGATGTTGGATCCCGTATTCCTTTGCCAAGGCCTCGAATATTTTTCCGGTGAACTGAGTCCCGTTGTCGGACACTATGACACGAGGAGTGCCAAACCTGAATATTATTCTGTCTCGCAGGACCTGGACAATTGTCTTAGCTGTGGCGGAGCGCAACGCCTGGCATTCCACCCACTTCGTAAACCTGTCCTGCAACACTAACAACCATACATTGCCTTTCGAGGACCTGGTGAGCGGGCCGATCAGGTCTATGCTTATTACTTCCCAAGGGCCTCGTACGCGGGACCAAAACATCTTACCTTGGGGCTGTTGGGGAAGGAGTTTGTATTCTTGGCACGTTGGACAGGAACGCACGTACCTAACTACCTCCTGCTGCAACCTCGGCCAATAGTAATGCTTCTGGATTCTTGCGACGGTTTTAGCTGCGCCGAGATGTCCAGCTGTCGGTTCGTCATGGCATTCTTTTAATACCTGGGTACGTTGGGGCTGCGGCACGCACCATTTCCAGCTAGGTTGGAAGCCTTCAGCGAGCTCTTCGTTCGTGTTTGGGAACCTCCGATACAGCTTGTCTTTCTCCAGCTTCCATGTACTGTACTTTTCTGGCTCTCGGCGTACTAGGCGGGTCATCTTCTTGATCCACGGGCAACGGACGGCCGGTGGGCGGACGGCTAGAGGAGCGAGGCCTTCTTCTAGGCCTCCAGGGGATCGCGAAAGGGCATCGGCCACGTGGTTCAACGCTCCAGCTCGGTATTCAATCTCGAAATCGAACTGCTGGAGCTCCAAGGCCCACCTGGCCAGACGGGCGGAGGGATTCGGTAAATTCTGGAGCCACTTGAGGCTGCGGTGGTCGGTTACCACCTTGAAATGATACCCCTCCAAATATCCTTTGTATTTCTTGATCGCATATAGGACGGCGAGACATTCCAGTTCGGTGGCGGAATATCGCGTTTCGGCGTCCGTAAGAGAACGGCTGGCGTACGCTATTACCCTTTCCTGTCCTCCTATGACCTGGGTGAGGACCGCTCCTAGCCCGGTGGTGCTGGCGTCGGTTTGTACCACGAAGGGCACGGAGAAATCCGGGCAGGCCAAGATTGGGGCGGACGTCAGCGCTTGCTTCAGGCGATCGAAAGCTTCTTGTTGGATCTCGGTCCATTTGAACCTCGCGCTTTTCTTGAGGAGAGCATTCAGCGGAGAAGCCAATTGAGCGAAACCTGGAATGAATTTTCTATACCACGACGCCATACCCAGAAAACGGCGAACTGCCTTCTGAGTCGTGGGCGGCCCCATGGAGGTAATTGCCTCTATCTTTGCGGGGTCGGTCTGAATGCCTTCGTGATTCACCACGTGTCCCAAGTACGTCAGTTCTGGCTGGCAAAAGTTGCATTTCTCTGGTTGGAGTTGGAGTCCCGCCGTCCGGAGCCGTCGAAAGACTTCCTGCAGGTGTTCCAGGTGTTCTTTGAATGAGCTGCTCACGACGATGATATCGTCGAGGTAACAGAACGCATGGGGTTCCATTTCCGGGCCGATGATGGTGTCCAAGAACCTTTGAAACGTCGCTCCCGCCGCGTGAAGCCCAAATGGCATAACTTTAAACTGGTACAAACCGCGGCCTGGGACAGTGAATGCAGAGATTGGACGGCTCTCTTTGGCCAGCGGTATCTGCCAGTAGCCATGCTTGAGATCGATCGTGCTGATATACCGAGCCCCACGCAATTTATTCAGGATGCCATCGATGAACGGAATCGGGTAAGCGTCGGTCTGGGTGGCGTCGTTTATTTTCCTGAAATCGATGCAAAACCTATATTGGCCCGATGTTTTCTTGACCAATACCACCGGCGAACTGAACGAGCTGTTAGACGGTTCAATAATGTCGTCGGCCAGCATCTTGTCTACCTCAGAATTAATTATGGCTTGCATTGCAGGGTTCCGTGGATAGTAGCGCTGCTTTATGGGTCCAACTCCCTCCTTCAGGATGATCCGGTGTTCGACGAGGGTTGTGGGGCCGTGGGAACCTTCGAACAGCTTCAATTCCTCTTTCAAGAACCTGGCTAACTGACCTGACTGGGAGGAGGACAGTGCCTGAATGCCGAACAGCCCTTCGGAGCCTCTCTGGGTATGTAAGGGGACTCCGGCCTCGCCGAGGGTCATTGTGAGTTCGGCCGCGTCGACGATCGCATGATGTTGGGTGAGGAAATCCAGTCCGAGGATTACATCATTCGAGAGGGTCGTCAGCACGCTAGCCCGCAGGTCATAAGCTCGACTGCTAATTATTAAGGTGAGTTGGTACTGGCCTTGTGTGCGCAAGGTTCTTCCATCGGCCAATTGTACTTGTGTCGGCTCTGGGTGTTGCATTAACACTCCTTGTTCTTTCAGGAATCGCTGCATTGCTTCCCCGATGTAGGAGCGGGCGGCACCCGTATCGACCAGGGCGTAGAAAGTTCTCCCTTTTACTACTATGGGCAGGAATAATCTGGCATCCAGGGAGGCGGCTGCGTGCTGGCGGGCTGGATCCTTCCTATAAAAGCTATGGACCTGGCGCAGCCATTGGGACCATTCTGGTAAGCGGGATCGGTACCTGGAGGCCCTGGCCTTCTGGAGTCGAGATCGCCTCAGAGTTCTCGACGGCCGGAAGCGTTTCCCGGCCTCTTACATTTACAATCCTTGGTAAGCGTTCCTTCTTTTCCACACCAGGAACAGAAAAGCTTCGAGGGACGTCGACACTGGAATCGCTGGTGACCTCTTTGGCCACATCGCCAGCAGTTGTCGGTCCGACTGTAGGTGGTTCGGGCGGAACTAGTCGCGGAGGCTTCTGGCTCGCTCTCGGGAACCTGGAGGGCTGCTACGGGTGGAATTTTGAAGTTGGAGGGAGGCGTGGCCTTTGCACCTTTAGGACGATATGCGGTCTCGGCCATGTAGGCCTGGCTGGCCGTTGGGGGCGGCTGGAAAGCTGACTGCTCTAACTGGAGGGCTTCATACTCCGCGGCCATCTGCATTAGTTCAGGTAAGTTTTGGAAATCCTTTCTTCTGATGTACAGCTTGTATTCTGGTCTTAGGTTTTCGTAAATCCGTTCAAGCTGTTCACGCTCGCTGGTGACACCAAAACGTCGTAGCAGCGTCTGGAGGGCTGTAGTAAAGTCGGCGATGGATTCCTTTTGTCCTTGCGTGCGGTGGCGGATTTCTTCGGCCATTTTGAACTGGAACCTCGGAGGTAAAAATTGTGCTTGGAAGGCTTGCGTAAAATCCATCCAGTTCCCCCATTGGTGCTTATTGTTTCTGACCCAGAGTAGCGCTTTCCCTTTGAACAATTCAGGTAGAGCAGTTAAGACTTCTTGTTTTTGGAACTGGTAGCAAGTGGAAAGTTCTTCTATCCTTTCCAGGAATGAGATCGGATCTGAGGTCCCGTCGAACTTGAGTCCCCATTTTCTTATGCTATTGCATACCTGTGCTTTGTTTAATCCTGGCGGTCCGGTGGTCGGCGTTTGTTCTCGCCTTTCCTCCATGCCTTCCTGTTCCGTTTGTTCCTCGTCTCGGCGTGTTTCGCCGTCTCCCTGTCGTGCTTCGGCGTCCCCTTGTCCGTCCGCTTCACTACCTTTTAGATATTGGGACAGTCGCTGCCTTAATTCTTGCACCGTACCTGAGGGATCTAAGCCGGCTCCAGCGACTACTCCTCGGAGGATGTCTCCACGTAGTTTGTAGATCCAGCTTACTCTAATACTGGTTGGAGGCTGTTCTCCTTCCTCCTGGTCGTGGTCGGACAACATGCTGTGAACAGAGTTTGTATAAAATCAAAATAATAGAATTTTATAATACTAAAAATAATTCTGGCTAATAAATACTATTTACAGGTGTACTCGGAGATTGCTCGGGCGCCGTCGGCGGAGGTGCAGTTTCCTTCCTGGTTACTACCTGAGTTTTCGTCCCTGCTCGCGTGCGTCAAAATGTAGCCTGACGGGCTAGTTTAATTTAATTTAAATGCTACAATCACCAGCCTGAAAACTGGTTGCCCAAAGTTAGCTCAAAAAGCCAAGATCCAAATAATAAACTCAGATAGTAACGTGGAATAGAAACACAGGATAATTTCTTATTACTATATAATAATATTTAACTGGATACATTAAATTAAACTGTATTAAAGCAACACGAAATAATAGAATGTAATGACATAAAAATAAAATAACTCTTCTAACGGGGCGTTCGTTCATCTGTAGTCGAGCAGTGGCACACTATTGCGGGACAGCCTGTATGTACGTTGGTTTCCTCGTCACGTTGGCACCGCGCCGGTCCTAAACAGGTAATTTGGCAGATTAGCTGACCGCCAGTAATGGCGGACCACAACAATACACTTGGTCTTAAAATCGTTCAATAAACAAAACTGCAGTCGAAATCAAACTAAGTTGTGTGCATACCTAGTGCGTCTGGTGGTGAAACTCCCATCGTTCAAGTGGCGGACGATGCGTTTGATTCGCTTTACTTGCCAACTGTCTTGTTTCCCCAGGTGAGTGAATTTTGCTTAACTGTGCACCGTTTCTTGCTGACGAAGGCGGCCGCTGGGTTACCCTAGCTCCGCGAGTGCGTGCCTATGGACGGTGGCCTCGGGCTCGTTCGACCGGGACCCCTGGTGCACGCGCCTCGGCCTCTGAGGTGCAAAAGTCGCCCCAGACGCAATTATCGGACCTAATTACGTCTGCGTCGCCGTCCTGGTGCCGGGAAATTTGCTTCGCGGACGGCGTCGTCACCGGCGAGCACGACTTGGCCTCCCGTGTGCCTAAACTTTGGAGGGCGTCGTCAGCGAGTTCGGAAATACTCTGCTTACGTCCAGGTGTCTGACACCGTCGCTGTTGGACCTGGGGCAGTTCTCTAGGTCGCTAGGTGCTCGGGAAATAATGTCGGAAAGTAAATAACAATCCAGACGTGCAGGAATTCGAGGAACTCACGTTGGAGAGTAACGTAACAGTCCAAACGTGCAGGAGATTAAAAGAATAACGTCGGAAAGTAAATAACAATCCAAACGTGCAGGAATTCGAGGAAGTAACGTTGGGAAGTAACGTAACAACCCAAACGTTCAGGGGTTCAGGTAGCTGGTCGGGATACCCTCGAAAAGTCCTGGGGGACACTCCTGAGAGTACAGGTGAGACTAGAGGAGTGGGAAGATCTAAAAAATTCTAGGAAATTCTCGGAGATGCTCGAAGAGCCCGGAGGCTCTCCTGAGCGGAATCAGGACTGGAAGAGGTTCGGGAAAAATACTAGGAAATTCTCGAAGATGCTCGAAGAGCCCGGAGGCTCTCCTGAGCGGAATCAGGTCTGGAAGAGGTTCGGGAAAAATACTAGGAAATTCTGTCTTGTCTGCGCTCCGAATTCTGCTTTTATACCTGGTGCGAGCGTAATCGGAGGTCGTTGGAGAGGGGATCCGCTACGGTCTAGGTGCGCAATGGTGTTCGGGCGATCGCTTGCGGTGACGTCACGTCTTCTTCTTGGCGCGGAGCTTCGGTCTCTAACGTGGTGCACGACAAGGGGGAACGCGCTAATTAATTTTTAATGCATACGATCGCGTTCGCGCTGGGCGAAACGTTACAAACTTGAATGTTTTGGATGCAGAAAAATTTAATATAGCAGTTTTAAAAGGCCAAATACGCTCCAAATGCACTCCTACAGCATCTACAACCTCTGCAATTAATTCTTAGCCAGTTTTTGATCACCTGTCAGTGATGGCACGCTTAGCAGGGTTGCAATTATTATATTATGATCGACACTAGGTGTAATTGTAGTACAATAAAATTTTCGGTAGTTAATAAATGCTGAAAAACGTGCTTTTTAGACGTTTTGACGCACCTTAATACTAAACTATTGAACTTGAATTTCTTTGATGCAGAAAAATTTAATATAGCAGTTTTATATGGCGAAATAAGCTCTAAATGCAATCCTACAGCGTTTACAACATCTGCAATAAATTCTAAGCCACTTATTTATCACCTGTTGATGATGGCACGCTTAGCAGGGTTACAATTATTATATTATGGTCGACACTAGGTATTATCATAATGCAATAAAATTTTATGTAATTAATATTTACCGAAAAACGTGCATTTCAGACGTTTTAACGCACCTTAATAGTATACTATTGAACTTGAATGTTTTGGATGCAGAAAAATTTAATATAGCAGTTTTAAAAGGCCAAATACGCTCCAAATGCACTCCTACAGCACCTACAACCTCTGCAATTAAATCTTAGCCAGTTTTTGATCACCTGTCAGTGATGGCACGCTTAGCAGGGTTACAATTATTATATTATGATCGACGCTAGGTGTAATGGTAGTACAATAAAATTTTCGGTAGTTAATAAATGCTGAAAAACGTGCTTTTTAGACGTTTTGACGCACCTTAATACTAAACTATTGAACTTGAATTACTTTGATGCAGAAAAATTTAATATATCAGTTTTATATGGCGAAATAAGCTCTAAATCCACTCCTACAGCGTTTACAACCTCAGCAATAAATTCTAAGCCACTTATTTATCACCTGTTGGTGATAGCACGCTTAGCAAGGGTACAATTATTATATTATGGTCGACACTAGGTATTGTCATAGTGCAATAAAATTTTATGTAATTAATATTTACTGAAAAACGTGCATTTCAGACGTTTTAACGCACCTTAATAGTATACTATTGTACTTGAATGTTTTGGATGCAGAACAATTTAATATAGCAGTTTTAAAAGGCCAAATACGCTCCAAATGCACTCCTACAGCATCTACAATTTTTGCAATTAATTCTTAGCCAGTTTTTGATCACCTGTCAGTGATGGCACGCTTAGCAGAGTTACAATTATTATATTATGATCGACACTAGGTGTAATGGTAGTACAATAAAATTTTCGGTAGTTAATAAATGCTGAAAAACGTGCTTTTTAGACGTTTTGACGCATCTTGATAATACACTGTTCAAGTTGAATTTTTGGATGCAGAACAATTTAATATAGCAGTTTTATAAGGCTAAATACGCTCCAAATGCACTTCTACAGCGTTTACAAGCTCTGCAATCAATTCTTAGCCAGTTATTGATCACCTGTCAGTGATGGCACGCTTAGCAAGGTTACAATTATTATATTATCATCGACACTAGGAGTTGTGGTACTACAATAAAATTGTCGGGAGTTAATAAATGCTGAAAAACGTGATTTTCTGACGTTTTAACGCACCTTAATAGTATACTATTGAACTTGAATGTTTTGGATGCAGAAAAATTTAATATAGCAGTTTTAAAAGGCCAAATACGCTCTAAATGCACTCCTACAGCTTCTACAACCTCTGCAATTAATTCTTAGCCAGTTTTTGATTACCTGTCAATGATGGCACGATTAGCAGGGTTACAATTATTATATTATGATCGACACTAGGTGTTATGGTAGTACAATAAAATTTTCGGTAGTTAATAAATGCTGAAAAAAGTGCTTTTTAGACGTTTTGACGCACCTTAATACTAAACTATTGAACTTGAATTACTTTGATGCAGAAAAATTTAATATAGCAGTTTTATATGGCGAAATAAGCTCTAAATGCACTCCTACAGCGTTTACAACCTCTGCAATAAATTCTAAGCCACTTATTTATCACCTGTTGGTGATGGCACGCTTAGCAAGGTTACAATTATTATATTATGGTCGACACTAGGTATTATCATAATGCAGTAAAATTTTATGTAATTAATATTTACCGAAAAACGTGCATTTCAGACGTTTTAACGCACCTTAATAGTATACTATTGAACTTGAATGTTTTGGATGCAGAAAAATTTAATATAGCAGTTTTAAAAGGCCAAATACGCTCCAAATGCACTCCTACAGCACCTACAACTTCTGCAATTAATTCTTAGCCAGTTTTTGATCACCTGTCAGTGATGGCACGCTTAGCAGGGTTACAATTATTATATTATGATCGACACTAGGTGTAATGGTAGTACAATAAAATTTTCGGTAGTTAATAAATGCTGAAAAACGTGCTTTTTAGACGTTTTGAAGCATCTTGATAATACACTATTCAAGTTGAATTTTTGGATGCAGAACAATTTAATATAGCAGTTTTAAAAGGCCAAATACGCTCCAAATGCACTCCTACAGCATCTACAACCTCTGCAATTACTTCTTAGCCAGTTTTTAATCACCTGTCAGTGATGGCACGCTTAGCAGGATTACAATTATTGTATTATGATCGACACTAGGTGTTATGGTAGTACAATAAAATTTTCGGTAGTAAATAAATGCTGAAAAAAGTGTTTTTTAGACGTTTTGACGCATCTTGATAATACACTATTCAAGTTGAATTTTTTGGATACAGAACAATTTAATATAGCAGTTTTATAAGGCTAAATACGCTCCAAATGCACTTCTACAGCGTTTACAACCTCTGCAATTCATTCTTAGCCAGTTATTGATGACCTGTCAGTGATGGCACGCTTAGCAAGGTTACAATTATTATATTATGATCGACACTAGGTGTTGTGGTACTACAATAAAATTGTCGGGAGTTAATAAGTGCTGAAAAACGTGCTTTTTAGACGTTTTGACGCACCTTAATACTAAACTATTGAACTTGAATTACTTTGATGCAGAAAAATTTAATATAGCAGTTTTATATGTCGACATAAGCTCTAAATACACTCCTACAGCGTTTACAACCTCTGCAATAAATTATAAGCCACTTATTTATCACCTGTTGGTGATAGCACGCTTAGCAGGGTTACAATTATTATATTATGGTCGACACTAGGTATTGTCATAGTGCAATAAAATTTTATGTAATTAATATTTACTGAAAAACGTGAATTTCAGACGTTTTAACGCACCTTAATAGTATACTATTAAACTTGAATGTTTTGGATGCACAGAGAAATTTAATATAGCAGCTTTAAAAGGCCAAATACGCTCCAAATGCACTCCTACAGCATATACAACCTCTGCAATGAATTCTTAGCCAGTTCTTGATCACCTGTCAGTGATGGCACGCTTAGCAGGGTTACAATTATTATATCATGATCGACACTAGGTGTAATGGTAGTACAATAAAATTTTCGGTAGTTAATAAATGCTGAAAAACGTGCTTGTTAGACGTTTTGACGCACCTTAATACTAAACTATTGAACTTGAATTACTTTGATGCAGAAAAATTTAATATAGCAGTTTTATATGGCAAAATAAGCTCTAAATGCACTCCTACAGCGTTTACAACCTCTGCAATAAATTCTAAGCCAGTTATTTATCACCTGTTGGTGATGGCACGCTTAGCAGGGTTACAATTATTATATTATGGTCGACACTAGGTATTATCATAGTGCAATAAAATTTGATGTTAATATTTATTGAAAAACGTGATTTTCAGACGTTTTAACGCACCTTAATACTAAACTATTGAACTTGAATGATTTGGATGCAGAAAAATTTAATATAGCAGTTTTAAAAGACCAAATACGCTCCAAATGCACTCCTACAACGTCTACAACCTCTGCAATTACTTCTTAGCCAGTTTTTAATCACCTGTCAGTGATGGCACGCTTAGCAGGGTTACAATTATTGTATTATGATCGACACTAGGTGTTATGGTAGTACAATAAAATTTTCGGTAGTTAATAAATGCTGAAAAACGTGTTTTTTAGACGTTTTGACGCATCTTGATAATACACTATTCAAGTTGAATTTTTTGGATACAGAACAATTTAATATAGCAGTTTTATAAGGTTAAATTCGCTCCAAAAGCACTTCTACAGCGTTTACAACCTCTGCAATTATTTCTTAGCCAGTTATTGATCACCTGTCAGTGATGGCACGCTTAGCAGGGTTACAATTATTATATTATTATGATCGACACTAGGTGTTATGGTAGTACAATAATATTTCCGGTAGTTAATAAATGCTGAAAAACGTGCTTTATAGACGTTTTGACGCACCTTAATACTAAACTATTGAACTTGAATTACTTTTATGCAGAAAAATTTAATATAGCAGTTTTATATGGCGAAATAAGCTCTAAATGCACTCCCACTGCGTTTACAACCTCTGCAATAAATTCTAAGCCACTTATTTATCACCTGTTGGTGATAGCACGCTTAGCAGGGGTACAATTATTATATTATGGTCGACACTAGGTATTGTCATAGTGCAATAAAATTTTATGTAATTAATATTTACTGAAAAACGTGCATTTCACACGTTTTAACGCACCTTAATAGTATACTATTGAACTTGAATGTTTTGGATGCAGAAAAATTTAATATAGCAGTTTTAAAAGGCCAAATACGCTCCAAATGCACTCCTACAGCATCTACAATTTCTGCAATTAATTCTTAGCCAGTTTTTGATCACCTGTCAGTGATGGCACGCTTAGCAGAGTTACAATTATTATATTATGATCGACACTAGGTGTAATGGTAGTACAATAAAATTTTCGGTAGTGAATAAATGCTGAAAAACGTGCTTTTTAGACGTTTTGACGCACCTTAATACTAAACTATTGAACTTGAATTACTTTGATGCAGAAAAATTTAATATAGCAGTTTTATATGTCGACATAAGCTCTAAATGCACTCCTACAGCGTTTACAACCTCTGCAATAAATTATAAGCCACTTATTTATCACCTGTTGGTGATAGCACGCTTAGCAGGGTTACAATTATTATATTATGGTCGACACTAGGTATTGTCATAGTGCAATAAAATTTTATGTAATTAATATTTACTGAAAAACGTGCATTTCAGACGTTTTAACGCACCTTAATAGTATACTATTAAACTTGAATGTTTTGGATGCAGAGAAATTTAATATAGCAGTTTTAAAAGGCCAAATACGCTCCAAATGCACTCCTACAGCATATACAACCTCTGCAATGAATTCTTAGCCGGTTTTTGATCACCTGTCAGTGATGGCACGCTTAGCAGGGTTACAATTATTATATTATGATCGACACTAGGTGTAATGGTAGTACAATAAAATTTTCGGTAGTTAATAAATGCTGAAAAACGTGCTTTTTAGACGTTTTGACGCACCTTAATACTAAACTATTGAACTTGAACTACTTTGATGCAGAAAAATTTAATATAGCAGTTTTATATGTCGACATAAGCTCTAAATGCACTCCTACAGCGTTTACAACCTCTGCAATAAATTCTAAGCCACTTATTTATCACCTGTTGGTGATGGCACGCTTAGCAGGGTTACAATTATTATATTATGGTCGACACTAGGTAGTATCATATTGCAATAAAATTTTATGTAATTAATATTTACCGAAAAACGTGCATTTCAGACGTTTTAACGCACCTTAATAGTATACTATTGAACTTGAATGTTTTGGATGAAGAAAAATTTAATATAGCAGTTTTAAAAGGCCAAATACGCTCCAAATGCACTCCTACAGCACCTACAACTTCTGCAATTAATTCTTAGCCAGTTTTTGATCACCTGTCAGTGATGGCACGCTTAGCAGGGTTACAAGTATTATATTATGATCGACACTAGGTGTAATGGTAGTACAATAAAATTTTCGGTAGTTAATAAATGCTGAAAAACGTGCTTTTTAGACGTTTTGACGCATCTTGATAATACACTATTCAAGTTGAATTTTTGGATGCAGAACAATTTAATATAGCAGTTTTAAAAGGCCAAATACGCTCCAAATGCACTCCTACAGCATCTACAACCTCTGCAATTACTTCTTAGCCAGTTTTTAATCACCTGTCAGTGATGGCACGCTTAGCAGGGTTACAATTATTGTATTATGATCGACACTAGGTGTTATGGTAGTACAATAAAATTTTCGGTAGTAAATAAATGCTGAAAAAAGTGTTTTTTAGACGTTTTGACGCATCTTGATAATACACTATTCAAGTTGAATTTTTTGGATACAGAACAATTTAATATAGCAGTTTTATAAGGCTAAATACGCTCCAAATGCACTTCTACAGCGTTTACAACCTCTGCAATTAATTCTTAGCCAGTTATTGATGACCTGTCAGTGATGGCACGCTTAGCAAGGTTACAATTATTATATTATGATCGACACTAGGTGTTGTGGTACTACAATAAAATTGTCGGGAGTTAATAAGTGCTGAAAAACGTGCTTTTTAGACGTTTTGACGCACCTTAATACTAAACTATTGAACTTGAATTACTTTGATGCAGAAAAATTTAATATAGCAGTTTTATATGTCGACATAAGCTCTAAATACACTCCTACAGCGTTTACAACCTCTGCAATAAATTATAAGCCACTTATTTATCACCTGTTGGTGATAGCACGCTTAGCAGGGTTACAATTATTATATTATGGTCGACACTAGGTATTGTCATAGTGCAATAAAATTTTATGTAATTAATATTTACTGAAAAACGTGCATTTCAGACGTTTTAACGCACCTTAATAGTATACTATTAAACTTGAATGTTTTGGATGCAGAGAAATTTAATATAGCAGTTTTAAAAGGCCAAATACGCTCCAAATGCACTCCTACAGCATATACAACCTCTGCAATGAATTCTTAGCCAGTTCTTGATCACCTGTCAGTGATGGCACGCTTAGCAGGGTTACAATTATTATATCATGATCGACACTAGGTGTAATGGTAGTACAATAAAATTTTCGGTAGTTAATAAATGCTGAAAAACGTGCTTGTTAGACGTTTTGACGCACCTTAATACTAAACTATTGAACTTGAATTACTTTGATGCAGAAAAATTTAATATAGCAGTTTTATATGGCAAAATAAGCTCTAAATGCACTCCTACAGCGTTTACAACCTCTGCAATAAATTCTAAGCCAGTTATTTATCACCTGTTGGTGATGGCACGCTTAGCAGGGTTACAATTATTATATTATGGTCGACACTAGGTATTATCATAGTGCAATAAAATTTGATGTTAATATTTATTGAAAAACGTGATTTTCAGACGTTTTAACGCACCTTAATACTAAACTATTGAACTTGAATGATTTGGATGCAGAAAAATTTAATATAGCAGTTTTAAAAGACCAAATACGCTCCAAATGCACTCCTACAACGTCTACAACCTCTGCAATTACTTCTTAGCCAGTTTTTAATCACCTGTCAGTGATGGTACGCTTAGCAGGGTTACAATTATTGTATTATGATCGACACTAGGTGTTATGGTAGTACAATAAAATTTTCGGGAGTTAATAAGTGCTGAAAAACGTGCTTTTTAGACGTTTTGACGCACCTTAATACTAAACTATTGAACTTGAATTACATTCATGCAGAAAAATTTAATATAGCAGTTTTATATGGCGAAATAAGCTCTAAATGCACTCCCACAGCGTTTACAACCTCTGCAATAAATTCTAAGCCACTTATTTATCACCTGTTGTTGATAGCACGCTTAGCAGGGGTACAATTATTATATTATGGTCGACACTAGGTATTGTCATAGTGCAATAAAATTTTATGTAATTAATATTTACTGAAAAACGTGCATTTCAGACGTTTTAACGCACCTTAATAGTATACTATTGAACTTGAATGTTTTGGATGCAGAAAAATTTAATATAGCAGTTTTAAAAGGCCAAATACGCTCTAAATGCACTTCTACAGCTTCTACAACATCTGCAATTAATTCTTAGCCAGTTTTTGATCACCTGTCAGTGATGGCACGCTTAGAAGGGTTACAATTATTATATTATTATGATCGACACTAGGTGTTATGGTAGTACAATAAAATTTCCGGTAGTTAATAAATGCTGAAAAATGTGCTTTATAGACGTTTTGACGCACCTTAATACTAAACTATTGAACTTGAATTACTTTTATGCAGAAAAATTTAATATAGCAGTTTTATATGGCGAAATAAGCTCTAAATGCACTCCCACTGCGTTTACAACCTCTGCAATAAATTCTAAGCCACTTATTTATCACCTGTTGGTGATAGCACGCTTAGCAGGGGTACAATTATTATATTATGGTCGACACTAGGTATTGTCATAGTGCAATAAAATTTTATGTAATTAATATTTACTGAAAAACGTGCATTTCAGACGTTTTAACGCACCTTAATAGTATACTATTGAACTTGAATGTTTTGGATGCAGAAAAATTTAATATAGCAGTTTTAAAAGGCCAAATACGCTCCAAATGCACTCCTACAGCATCTACAATTTCTGCAATTAATTCTTAGCCAGTTTTTGATCACCTGTCAGTGATGGCACGCTTAGCAGAGTTACAATTATTATATTATGATCGACACTAGGTGTAATGGTAGTACAATAAAATTTTCGGTAGTGAATAAATGCTGAAAAACGTGCTTTTTAGACGTTTTGACGCACCTTAATACTAAACTATTGAACTTGAATTACTTTGATGCAGAAAAATTTAATATAGCAGTTTTATATGGCGAAATAAGCTCTAAATGCACTCCTACAGCGTTTACAACCTCTGCAATAAATTCTAAGCCACTTATTTATCACCTGTTGGTGATGGCACGCTTAGCAGGGTTACAATTATTATATTATGGTCGACACTAGGTAGTATCATAATGCAATAAAATTTTATGTAATTAATATTTACCGAAAAACGTGCATTTCAGACGTTTTAACGCACCTTAATAGTATACTATTGAACTTGAATGTTTTGGATGAAGAAAAATTTAATATAGCAGTTTTAAAAGGCCAGATACGCTCCAAATGCACTCCTACAGCACCTACAACCTCTGCAATTAATTCTTAGCCAGTTTTTGATCACCTGTCAGTGATGGCACGCTTAGCAGGGTTACAATTATTATATTATGATCGACACTAGGTGTAATGGTAGTACAATAAAATTTTCGGTAGTTAATAAATGCTGAAAAACGTGCTTTTTAGACGTTTTGACGCACCTTAATACTAAACTTTTGAACTTCAATTACTTTGATGCAGAAAAATTTAATATAGCAGTTTTATATGGCGAAATAAGCTCTAAATGCACTCCTACAGCGTTTACAACCTCTGCAATAAATTCTAAGCCACTTATTTATCACCTGTTGGTGATAGCACGCTTAGCAGGGGTACAATTACTATATTATGGTCGACACTAGGTATTGTCATAATTCAATAAAATTTTATGTAATTAATATTTACTGAAAAACGTGCATTTCAGACGTTTTAACGCACCTTAATAGTATACTATTAAACTTGAATGTTTTGGATGCAGAGAAATTTAATATAGCAGTTTTAAAAGGCCAAATACGCTCCAAATGCACTCCTACAGCATATACAACCTCTGCAATGAATTCTTAGCCAGTTTTTGATCACCTGTCAGTGATGGCACGCTTAGCAGGGTTACAATTATTATATTATGATCGACACTAGGTGTAATGGTAGTACAATAAAATTTTCGGTAGTTAATAAATGCTGAAAAACGTGCTTTTTAGACGTTTTGACGCACCTTAATACTAAACTATTGAACTTGAACTACTTTGATGCAGAAAAATTTAATATAGCAGTTTTATATGTCGACATAAGCTCTAAATGCACTCCTACAGCGTTTACAACCTCTGCAATAAATTCTAAGCCACTTATTTATCACCTGTTGGTGATGGCACGCTTAGCAGGGTTACAATTATTATATTATGGTCGACACTAGGTAGTATCATATTGCAATAAAATTTTATGTAATTAATATTTACCGAAAAACGTGCATTTCAGACGTTTTAACGCACCTTAATAGTATACTATTGAACTTGAATGTTTTGGATGAAGAAAAATTTAATATAGCAGTTTTAAAAGGTCAAATACGCTCCAAATGCACTCCTACAGCATCTACATCTTCTGCAATTAATTCTTAGCCAGTTTTTGATCACCTGTCAGTGATGGCACGCTTAGCAGAGTTACAATTATTATATTATGATCGACACTAGGTGTAATGGTAGTACAATAAAATTTTCGGTAGTTAATAAATGCTGAAAAACGTGCTTTTTAGACGTTTTGACGCATCTTGATAATACACTATTCAAGTTGAATTTTTGGATGCAGAACAATTTAATATAGCAGTTTTATAAGGCTAAATACGCTCCAAATGCACTTCTACAGCGTTTACAAGCTCTGCAATCAATTCTTAGCCAGTTATTGATCACCTGTCAGTGATGGCACGCTTAGCAAGGTTACAATTATTATATTATCATCGACACTAGGAGTTGTGGTACTACAATAAAATTGTCGGGAGTTAATAAATGCTGAAAAACGTGATTTTCTGACGTTTTAACGCACCTTAATAGTATACTATTGAACTTGAATGTTTTGGATGCAGAAAAATTTAATATAGCAGTTTTAAAAGGCCAAATACGCTCTAAATGCACTCCTACAGCTTCTACAACCTCTGCAATTAATTCTTAGCCAGTTTTTGATTACCTGTCAATGATGGCACGATTAGCAGGGTTACAATTATTATATTATGATCGACACTAGGTGTTATGGTAGTACAATAAAATTTTCGGTAGTTAATAAATGCTGAAAAAAGTGCTTTTTAGACGTTTTGACGCACCTTAATACTAAACTATTGAACTTGAATTACTTTGATGCAGAAAAATTTAATATAGCAGTTTTATATGGCGAAATAAGCTCTAAATGCACTCCTACAGCGTTTACAACCTCTGCAATAAATTCTAAGCCACCTATTTATCACCTGTTGGTGATGGCACGCTTAGCAAGGTTACAATTATTATATTATGGTCGACACTAGGTATTATCATAATGCAGTAAAATTTTATGTAATTAATATTTACCGAAAAACGTGCATTTCAGACGTTTTAACGCACCTTAATAGTATACTATTGAACTTGAATGTTTTGGATGCAGAAAAAATTTAATATAGCAGTTTTAAAAGGCCAAATACGCTCCAAATGCACTCCTACAGCACCTACAACTTCTGCAATTAATTCTTAGCCAGTTTTTGATCACCTGTCAGTGATGGCACGCTTAGCAGGGTTACAATTATTATATTATGATCGACACTAGGTGTAATGGTAGTACAATAAAATTTTCGGTAGTTAATAAATGCTGAAAAACGTGCTTTTTAGACGTTTTGACGCATCTTGATAATACACTATTCAAGTTGAATTTTTGGATGCAGAACAATTTAATATAGCAGTTTTAAAAGGCCAAATACGCTCCAAATGCACTCCTACAGCATCTACAACCTCTGCAATTACTTCTTAGCCAGTTTTTAATCACCTGTCAGTGATGGCACGCTTAGCAGGGTTACAATTATTGTATTATGATCGACACTAGGTGTTATGGTAGTACAATAAAATTTTCGGTAGTAAATAAATGCTGAAAAAAGTGTTTTTTAGACGTTTTGACGCATCTTGATAATACACTATTCAAGTTGAATTTTTTGGAAACAGAACAATTTAATATAGCAGTTTTATAAGGCTAAATACGCTCCAAATGCACTTCTACAGCGTTTACAACCTCTGCAATTAATTCTTAGCCAGTTATTGATGACCTGTCAGTGATGGCACGCTTAGCAAGGTTACAATTATTATATTATGATCGACACTAGGTGTTGTGGTACTACAATAAAATTGTCGGGAGTTAATAAGTGCTGAAAAACGTGCTTTTTAGACGTTTTGACGCACCTTAATACTAAACTATTGAACTTGAATTACTTTGATGCAGAAAAATTTAATATAGCAGTTTTATATGTCGACATAAGCTCTAAATACACTCCTACAGCGTTTACAACCTCTGCAATAAATTATAAGCCACTTATTTATCACCTGTTGGTGATAGCACGCTTAGCAGGGTTACAATTATTATATTATGGTCGACACTAGGTATTGTCATAGTGCAATAAAATTTTATGTAATTAATATTTACTGAAAAACGTGCATTTCAGACGTTTTAACGCACCTTAATAGTATAC
Source organism: Agriotes lineatus (assembly GCA_940337035.1). Taxonomy (NCBI): domain Eukaryota; kingdom Metazoa; phylum Arthropoda; class Insecta; order Coleoptera; family Elateridae; genus Agriotes; species Agriotes lineatus. The sequence goes on from CALNHX010004387.1 coordinate 79,481, forward strand.
TATTAAACTTGAATGTTTTGGATGCAGAGAAATTTAATATAGCAGTTTTAAAAGGCCAAATACGCTCCAAATGCACTCCTACAGCATATACAACCTCTGCAATGAATTCTTAGCCAGTTCCTGATCACCTGTCAGTGATGGCAACGCTTAGCAGGGTTACAATTATTATATCATGATCGACACTAGGTGTAATGGTAGTACAATAAAATTTTCGGTAGTTAATAAATGCTGAAAAACGTGCTTGTTAGACGTTTTGACGCACCTTAATACTAAACTATTGAACTTGAATTACTTTGATGCAGAAAAATTTAATATAGCAGTTTTATATGGCAAAATAAGCTCTAAATGCACTCCTACAGCGTTTACAACCTCTGCAATAAATTCTAAGCCAGTTATTTATCACCTGTTGGTGATGGCACGCTTAGCAGGGTTACAATTATTATATTATGGTCGACACTAGGTATTATCATAGTGCAATAAAATTTGATGTTAATATTTATTGAAAAACGTGATTTTCAGACGTTTTAACGCACCTTAATACTAAACTATTGAACTTGAATGATTTGGATGCAGAAAAATTTAATATAGCAGTTTTAAAAGACCAAATACGCTCCAAATGCACTCCTACAACGTCTACAACCTCTGCAATTACTTCTTAGCCAGTTTTTAATCACCTGTCAGTGATGGTACGCTTAGCAGGGTTACAATTATTGTATTATGATCGACACTAGGTGTTATGGTAGTACAATAAAATTTTCGGTAGTTAATAAATGCTGAAAAACGTGTTTTTTAGACGTTTTGACGCATCTTGATAATACACTATTCAAGTTGAATTTTTTGGATACAGAACAATTTAATATAGCAGTTTTATAAGGCTAAATTCGCTCCAAATGCACTTCTACAGCGTTTACAACCTCTGCAATTATTTCTTAGCCGGTTATTGATCACCTGTCAGTGATGGCACGCTTAGCAAGTTTACAATTATTATATTATGATCGACACTAGGTGTTGTGGTACTACAATAAAATTGTCGGGAGTTAATAAGTGCTGAAAAACGTGCTTTTTAGACGTTTTGACGCACCTTAATACTAAACTATTGAACTTGAATTACATTCATGCAGACAAATTTAATATAGCAGTTTTATATGGCGAAATAAGCTCTAAATGCACTCCCACAGCGTTTACAACCTCTGCAATAAATTCTAAGCCACTTATTTATCACCTGTTGGTGATAGCACGCTTAGCAGGGGTACAATTATTATATTATGGTCGACACTAGGTATTGTCATAGTGCAATAAAATTTTATGTAATTAATATTTACTGAAAAACGTGCATTTCAGACGTTTTAACGCACCTTAATAGTATACTATTGAACTTGAATGTTTTGGATGCAGAAAAATTTAATATAGCAGTTTTAAAAGGCCAAATACGCTCTAAATGCACTTCTACAGCTTCTACAACATCTGCAATTAATTCTTAGCCAGTTTTTGATCACCTGTCAGTGATGGCACGCTTAGAAGGGTTACAATTATTATATTATTATGATCGACACTAGGTGTTATGGTAGTACAATAAAATTTCCGGTAGTTAATAAATGCTGAAAAACGTGCTTTATAGACGTTTTGACGCACCTTAATACTAAACTATTGAACTTGAATTACTTTTATGCAGAAAAATTTAATATAGCAGTTTTATATGGCGAAATAAGCTCTAAATGCACTCCCACTGCGTTTACAACCTCTGCAATAAATTCTAAGCCACTTATTTATCACCTGTTGGTGATCGCACGCTTAGCAGGGTTACAATTATTATATTATGGTCGACACTAGGTATTATCATAATGCAATAAAATTTTATGTAATTAATATTTACCGAAAAACGTGCATTTCAGACGTTTTAACGCACCTTAATAGTATACTATTGAACTTGAATGTTTTGGATGCAGAAAAATTTAATATAGCAGTTTTAAAAGGCCAAATAGGCTCCAAATGCACTCCTACAGCATCTGCAACCGCTGCAATTAATTCTTAGCCAGTTTTTGATCACCTGTCAGTGATGGCACGCTAAGCAGGGTTACAATTATTATATTATGATCGACACTAGGTGTAATGGTAGTACAATAAAATTTTCGGTAGTTAATAAATGCTGAAAAACGTGCTTTTTAGACGTTTTGACGCACCTTAATACTAAACTTTTGAACTTGAATTACTTTGATGCAGAAAAATTCAATATAGCAGTTTTATATGGCGAAATAAGCTCTAAATGCACTACTACAGCGTTTACAACCTCTGCAATAAATTCTAAGCCACTTATTTATCACCTGTTGGTGATAGCACGCTTAGCAGGGGTACAATTACTATATTATGGTCGACACTAGGTATTGTCATAGTTCAATAAAATTTTATGTAATTAATATTTACTGAAAAACGTGCATTTCAGACGTTTTTTACGCACCTTAATAGTACTATTGAACTTGAACGTTTTGGATGCAGAAAAATTTAATATAGCAGTTTTAAAAGGCCAAATACGCTCCAAATGCACTCCTACAGCATCTACAACCTCTGCAATTAAGTCTTAGCCAGTTTTTGATCACCTGTCAGTGATGCCACGCTCAGCAGGGTTACAATTATTATATTATGATCGACACTAGGTGTAATGGTAGTACAATAAAATTTTCGGTAGTTAATAAATGCTGAAAAACGTCCTTTTTAGACGTTTTGACGCACCTTAATACTAAACTATTGAACTTGAATTACTTTGATGCAGAAAAATTTAATATAGCAGTTTAATATGGCGAAATAAGCTCTAAATGCTCTGCTACAGCGTTTACAACCTCTACAATAAATTCTAAGCCACTTATTTATCACCTGTTGGTGATCGCACGCTTAGCAGGGTTACTTCTTCTTCTTCTTCTTTTCTAATCCTTGCTGCCTTTCGGCGTCGGATGGCGGTCTCTAGTCCTGTATCCATTTTTTCCATCTTTTTCTGTCTCTCGCTATTGTTTTCATTTCCTCCATTGTCGCTCCTCTCTCTGCTCCTATTTCTCTGATTTGCTCCAGCCATTTCTTTCTGGGTCTGCCTCTTTGTTTTTTGATAGGTTTTCCCGCTTCCATTATTCTTTTTGCCATTCTGCTCGGTTCCATTCTTACTGTATGCGCGTACCAGTTTAGTTGCTTCTTTTTTATTTTTTCTAGTATAGGTTCCTGTTTAGTTATTTCTCTTATGTCGTCATTTTTTATCCTGTCCCACTTAGTTTTTCCTGCCATTTTCCTAAGATGTTTCATTTCCATTGCAGTTATTTTAGGTTCGTCTTTCTTTCTAAGTGTCCAGCTTTCGCAGGCATAAGTTATTGTTGGTATTGTTATCATGTTGTGAATTTTCTTTTTCACCTCTATGTCGATATCTTTGTGTCCTAGTATCGTTTTATTTAATGTATAGTAAATTCTTGTCGTTTTGTTTGCTCTATTTACTATTTCAGCCTCCATTTTTCCGTCTTCTGTTATCATACTTCCTAGGAATTCATACGTCGATACTCTTTCTAGTTTCCTGTTTTTACATTTTATGTCCTTATTGTTTTGATCTCCTTTTTGTTTTTCATTTACTATCATGGTCTTGGTTTTACTAATGTTTATTTCCATTTTCATGTTTTCTATCTCCTCGGTCCATGCGTTTACCAGCCTTTGCATTTTATTTTTGGTGCTTGATATTAGTATCACATCATCTGCGTATAAGAGACTGCTTATTTTTATTGCTTCTAGATTCCTGTGTCCTATTACTGTATCTAGTCGGTTGTGTTTTTCTTTTATTTGTTTGATGATCTTGTCCATTAGAGTTATAAATAGTAAAGGGCTTAGGCTGTCTCCTTGCTTAATTCCTTTGGTCATTTTAAATTCATCTGATCTCTGCCCTGCTAGTTGTACTTTTACTCTGACTGTTTCGTATGTGCTTTTTATTGCATTTATCAATTCTTTGTCCACTTCCAATTCTCTCAGCGTCTTCCATAGTTCCCCTCTATCAACTGTATCAAAAGCCGCTTTCAGATCCACAAAAGTTAGGTACAGCTCTTCTCCTTCTTCAATTTTTCTTTCAATTATGCTTCTGATTGTAAATATATTGTCCATTGTTTGCCTATTTGGTCTGAAGGCTGCTTGCTCTTCGCTTAGTTTTAGTTCTATTTGTTTCCTTAGTCTCTTCTCTAGAATTGTCGTGTATATTTTATAGCTCGTTTGTGCTAGGCATATTGGCCTGTAGTTCTCGCATTGTGTCTGTAGTCCTTTCTTATATATTGGTAATATAAGGTTGTTTTCCCAGTCTCTTGGGATTTTCTTCTCTTCCCAGGCTTGCTTGCAAATCTTCCATAACCAGTCTATTCCTTCTTGTCCCAGCCCCTTTAACATCTCCGGCGCTATTCCGTCTTCCCCGCATGCTTTCCCAGTTTTTATTTTTTTAATTGCCTCTTCTACTTCTTCCCTCTTAATGGTTTGTTCCTGGTTCTTTTGTTCTTGAGTTTCACTGACTTCCGATTCTACTGTCGTGTTATACTTATTCTTGTAGAATTCTTTCCATGTTTCTAGTATTTCCTTCGTATCTGTTAGTATTTGTCCTTGGTTGTTTTTTATTGCTTTTATACTTTTCCTTTTATCTCCTCTTAATCTTTTTATTCTCGTCCAGAATTTCCTTGTGTTTATTTTGTGTACTTCTGTTATCTCCTCTCCCATCTTCTTCCATGATTCCTTTTTTGCTATCTTAATTGCTTCTTTCACTCTGTCTCTCTTTCTTCTGTATTCTTCTTTATCTCCCATTTCTTTTGTTTGTATATACCTTTTCCAAGCTACCTTCTTTTCTTTTACCAATCCTCTTATTTCTTCAGTCCACCAGCTTGTCGCTTTCATGTGTTTGTTAAATTTTCTTAACCCACATATTTTTTCTGCTGCCTTCTTCAGTGTTTCCTTGAAGGCTCTCCATCTTTCTTCTAGCGTCCACATTGTTTGCATATTCCGTTTTCGTTGAAATTCTTTGTCTGTGTCCAACTGATATTTTTCTTTGCTCTCTGTATTTTTAAGTTTATGTATTGCTAGACTACTATATTTTCTTATTTCTTGGGTGTTGTTTAATCTTGCTTGGTATTCTGCTGTTACTAATCTGTGTTGTGTTCCTATTTCTGCTTCTTTCCTTGTTTCAATTTTTTGAATCTTCTCCGTTAAGTCCTGTGTGTAAGTTATGTAGTCTATTAAGCTTTTGGCGTTTCTTTCTTCTGCTAAAAATGTGTATCTGTCTTCTAATGGTTGTTCCCACAGTGTGTTACCTATTAATATATCATTCCTTCTGCAGAAATCTATCATTTTCTTTCCGTTTCTATTTTGGGTTCTTTCTCCATACACCCCCATACATCCCATTCCTCTGCTTTGATCATTTCCAACTCTACTGTTCCAGTCTCCCATTATTATAGTCTTCTGGTTTTCTTCTCTCAGTTCATCTTGGATTTGTTGTAAGTCTGCATAAAAGTTTGCCATTTCCTCTTCTACGGTTCCTTCTATTGGTGCATATATTTGTATAATATTGATTGTTTCTTCTAGTTTTAAGGTTATTGCTATTATTCGTGGGTTTATTGTTTTAACGTCAGTTATTCTTTTGTTTATTTCCTCTGTTATTATTATACCTACTCCCTCCTTCGCTTTTTGTTGTGGATCTACTCCCGAGTAATATAGGATATATTTATTTGTTAAATATGTATTTCCTTTGCCTTTTTTCTTGGTTTCGCTTATTCCTAGGATTTGTATGTTGTTTCTTTCCATTTCTTCTGTTAGTTCTATTTCTTTCCCTGTTAGTGTCCCTATATTCCAGATTCCTATTCCTATTGTTTCATTTTGAATTTGTTTTTCCTTATTTTTTATTGTATTGTTTATATTCGTGTCCTTACTCATGTCCCGTTTCGTTGCCCGTGTCTTTATTTTTACTCCCTTACTCCTTACTTCCTCTCGGAGTTTTTTGGGATTGTACCTGTATCTCTATTTGTTCTGGTTATTTTCCGCATCCTTTCTTGTAAATCTTCTTCCGGCGATCTCTCGCTACATGTTCTTCCTCCCATCTTATCCTTTTCTTTTGGTGTTCCTTCAGTCAGAGGTTTTGTTGTCGTTTCTTTCTCTATTTCTATTTCTTTCAGGTTTTCCAGGTAATATTCCTCTCCGTTTATTATTAGCTTGTTATATCTCAAGATTACATGATGTCCCTGTGCTCTTATTTTATTTCTGTATCTTATCAATTCTTTTCTGATTTCCTGTGTCTCCTTTGAGTAATCTTCATCTATGAATATATTTCTTCCCTTTAGTTTTTTGGTTGCTCTCATAATCTCAATTTTCTTTGTCCATTTTCCTAGTTCCATTAGAATTGGTCTTGTTTTTCCGCTTTGGTATTTACCCAGTCTTCTATTTTCTACTACCTCTTCTTCCATTGCAATTTCTATTCCCATATCTCTGATGGTCGCCCTTATTTTCTCTTGTAATAGTAAATTACTCTCCTCGCCTTGATCTTCGATGCCGTGGATTATTACGTTCCTTTTTTTGTTTTCCCTATTCAATTCTTCGATTTTCCTCTCATATTGTATGTTCTTTAATTTTAGTTGGTGAATTTCCCTCTTATTTTGTTCATTTTCTTCTTTAATTGTTTTTATTTCTTTTTGTAGGAGATCTACTTTTCTTTCTATACGTAAATCCCTTTCCTCCATTCTGTCTAGTTTCTTATTCATTTCTTCTAACATTTGTTCCATTTTTTCTATTTGTTACTGGATCCGCCCCTGTTCGTTGTTTACCTATGGAGTGCGCTTTACTGTACGGAAACGGTGCTTGTTGACTCGTAGTGTGCTGAGTTGCTACTATGTTATATTAAATTCACACTACTTAACACACAGGAATTTTTATGTACTTATCAATGTGATATTTTGTAACCCTACCCTTTGTTTATTTTAATTTCGATTCAGATCTACCTTTGTTTGCGCGTTCTACCGAGCTATTTACCGGAATTTAACCCTGTTTTATACAAGGACTACGGTGCCTGTTTTGTAATTTAGGGATTGCGTGAGGAGCTGACCCACTTCGGCAGTTCGGAGGTACTTCGCTCCTGCCCTTCCCTTATCTCTTTATTTGCTTAGGTTTTTTATTTTCACTCGGGTGTTTTGTGTATATATTAATTACCGTTCCGATTCGCGAATTTCGGGCTGTATGTAAACAAATAAGTATGTACTATTATCAGTTCAATATCCTTCTAGCGCGTGTGAAAATGATAAGCGCTTGGTGGTTTGACCTTTAGCTGGTCTCTCCGTTGCAAGATAGCGGGAGCCGTCGCTCCGCGTTTGCCTGGATTTTACGCCGTTTTCGCCTTCTGGAAACCGCTATAGCTTTAAAATTACTTACAGTTTGCTGCTATATGAATATAGTGTCTGACTACTTGGACCCAACTGTTACCACTTGTTATCTTTAGCTCTGCACTTTTCACTTCCTCAGTACTACCAGTTTGATAATAAATATCTGAACTCGATGAAAACACGTCCGTTCGCTTGCTCTGCTCGACTAGTATAGCCTAGCAGGGTTACAATTATTATATTATGGTCGACACTAGGTATTATCATAATGCAATAAAATTTTATGTAATTAATATTTACCGAAAAACGTGCATTTCAGACGTTTTAACGCACCTTAATAGTATACTATTGAACTTGAATGTTTTGGATGCAGAAAAATTTAATATAGCAGTTTTAAAAGTCCAAATAGGCTCCAAATGCACTCCTACAGCATCTACAACCTCTGCAATTAATTCTTAGCCAGTTTTTGATCACCTGTCAGTGATGCCACGCTCAGCAGGGTTACAATTATTATATTATGATCGACACTAGGTGTAATGGTAGTACAATAAAATTTTCGGTAGTTAATAAATGCTGAAAAACGTGCTTTTTAGACGTTTTGACGCACCTTAATACTAAACTATTGAACTTGAATTACTTTGATGCAGAAAAATTTAATATAGCAGTTTTATATGGCGAAATAAGCTCTAAATGCACTCCTACAGCGTTTACAACCTCTGCAATAAATTCTAAGCCACTTATTTATCACCTGTTGGTGATGGCACGCTTAGCAGGGTTACAATTATTATATTATGGTCGACACTAGGTATTATCATAATGCAATAAAATTTTATGTAATTAATATTTACCGAAAAACGTGCATTTCAGACGTTTTAACGCACCTTAATAGTATACTATTGAACTTGAATGTTTTGGATGCAGAAAAATTTAATATAGCAGTTTTAAAAGACCATATACGCTCCAAATGCACTCCTACAGCGTCTACAACCTCTGGAATTACTTCTTAGCCAGTTTTTAATCACCTGTCAGTGATGGCACGCTTAGCAGGGTTACAATTATTGTATTATGATCGACACTAGGTGTTATGGTAGTACAATAAAATTTTCGGTAGTTAATAAATGCTGAAAAACGTGCTTTTTAGACGTTTTGAAGCATCTTGATAATACACTATTCAAGTTGAATTTTTTGGATACAGAACAATTTAATATAGCAGTTTTATAAGGCTAAATACGCTCCAAATGCACTTCTACAGCGTTTACAACCTCTGCAATTAATTCTTAGCCAGTTATTGATCACCTGTCAGTGATGGCACGCTTATCAAGATTACAATTATTATATTATGATCGACACTAGGTGTTGTGGTACTACAATAAAATTGTCGGGAGTTAATAAATGCTGAAAAACGTGCTTTATGGACGTTTTGACGCACCTTAATACTAAACTATTGAACTTGAATTACTTTTATGCAGAAAAATTTAATATAGCAGTTTTAAAAGGCCAAATACGCTCCAAATGCACTCCTACAGCATCTACAACCTCTGCAATTAATTCTTAGCCAGTTTTTGAACACCTGTCAGTGATGGCACGCTGAGCAGGGTTACAATTATTATATTATGATCGACACTAGGTGTAATGGTAGTACAATAAAATTTTCGGTAGTTAATAAATGCTGAAAAACGTGCTTTTTAGGCGTTTTGACGCACCTTAATACTAAACTATTGAACTTGAATTACTTTGATGCAGAAAAATTTAATATAGCAGTTTTATATGGCGAAATAAGCTCTAAATGCACTCCTACAGCGTTTACAACCTCTGCAATAAATTCTAAGCCACTTATTTATCACCTGTTGGTGATCGCACGCTTAGCAGGGTTACAATTATTATATTATGGTCGACACTAGGTATTATCATAATGCAATAAAATTTTATGTAATTAATATTTACCGAAAAAGGTGCATTTCAGACTTTTTAACGCACCTTATTAGTATGCTATTGAACTTGAATGTTTTGGATGCAGAAAAATTTAATATAGCAGTTTTAAAAGGCCAAATACGCTCCAAATGCACTCCTACAGCATCTACAACCTCTGCAATTAATTCTTAGCCAGTTTTTGATCACCTGTCAGTGATGGCACGCTTAGCAGGGTTACAATTATTATATTATGATCGACACTAGGTGTAATGGTAGTACAATAAAATTTTCGGTAGTTAATAAATGCTGAAAAACGTGCTTTTTAGACGTTTTGACGCACCTTAATACTAAACTATTGAACTTGAATTACTTTGATGCAGAAAAATTTAATATAGCAGTTTTATATGGCGAAATAAGCTCTAAATGCACTCCTACAGCGTTTACAACCTCTGCAATAAATTCTAAGCCACTTATTTATCACCTGTTGGTGATAGCACGCTTAGCAGGGTTACAATTATTATATTATAAACGGGGCTGCGCGCGCTATTGCGCGGTCTATTCTATTCAATTTACCACCAGTTTTAGGCTTAGACCAAAGAAGGAAGCCCCCGGGGCTTCGACCTTCTCCAAGGGGGCTTCGACCCTCTCCAAGGAGGCCCTCGAAAAACCACCCCTCTCCAAGGGGGTTCACTGGGCTCCGCCCCTCTCCAAGGGGCCCTAGGTGGTCCGCCCCTCTCCAAGGGGGCCCTCACGGCTCCAGGGGTTTCGCCCTTCTCTAAATGGGCCCACGGGGCTCCAGGGGTTCCGCCCCTCTCTAAGGGGGCCTTTGGGGTTTCGGGACTCCGACCCCCTCCAAAGGGGCCCTTGGGGCTCCGCTTCTCTTCAAGGGGGTCTTTCGGACTTCGCCCCTCTCCAAGGGGGCCCTTGGGACTCCGCCTCTTTCCAAGGGGGCCCTCGGGACTCGGCCCCTCTCCAAGGGGGCGCTCGGGGTTTTTCCCTTTTCCAAGGGGGCCCTTGGCGCTTGGCGCCTCTCCAAGGGGGCCCCCGGGACTTCGCCCTTCTCCAAGGGAGCCATCGGGTCTCCGCCCCTCTCCAAGGGGCCCTTGGGACTCCGCTTCTCTTCAAGGGGGCCTTCAGGACTTCGCCCCTCTCCAAGGGGTCCTTGGGACTCCGCTTCTCTTTAAGGGGGCCTTCGGGACTTCGCCCCTCTCCAAGGGGGCCCCGGGGCTTCGCCCCTCTCCAAGGGGGCTCACGGTGCTCCGCCCCTCTCCAAGGGAGCTCCGGAGCTTCGTCCCTCACCAAGGAGGCTCACGGGGCTTTGCCCCTCTCCAAGGGAACTTACGGGGCTTCGCCCCTCTTTAAGGGGGCCCCCGGGACTTCGCCCTTCTCCAAGGGAGCCATCGGGTCTCCGCCCCTCTCCAAGGGGCCCTTGGGACTCCGCTTCTCTTTAAGGGGGCCTTCGGGACTTCGCCCCTCTCCAAGGGGCCCCGGGGCTTCGCCCCTTTCCAAGGGGGCTCACGTGGCTCCGCCCCTCTCCAAGGGGGCCCCGGAGCTTCGTCCTTCTCCAAGGGGGCTCACGGGGCTTCGCCCCTCTCCATGGGGGCCCCCGGGACTTCGCCCTTCTCCAAGGGAGTCATCGGGGCTCCGCCCCTCTCCAAGGGGCCCTTGGGACTCCGCTTCTCTTCAAGGGGGCCTTTGGGACTTCGCCCCTCTCCAAGGGGCCCTTGGGACTCCGCTTCTCTTCAAGGGGGCTTTCGGGACTTCGCCCCTCTCCAAGGGGGCCCCTCTCCAAGGGGGCCCCTCTCCAAGGGGGCTCACGGGGCTCCGCCCCTCTCCAAGAGGGCCCCGGAGCTTCGTACCTCTCCAAGGGGGCTCACGGGGCTTCGCCCCTCTCCAAGGGGGCCCCCGGGACTTCGCCCTTCTCCAAGGGAGCCATCGGGGCTTCGCTCCTCTTCAAGGGGCTCTGGGGGCTTTGCCCCTCTCCAGGGGGACACTCGGGGCTCCTCTCTGGTCGCGAAATCGTGGCGACGAAGAAATGCATGTAAACGCAAATGGGGGCATCGCGTCTGTAATTGTCGTGACACACACGTTTGGATCGTTCTCCTTTATTTATATGATGGTCGACACTAGGTAGTATCATAATGCAATAAAATTTTATGTAATTAATATTTACCGAAAAACGTGCATTTCAGACGTTTTGACGCACCTTAATACTAAACTATTGAACTTGAATTACTTTGATGCAGAAAAATTTAATATAGCAGTTTTATATGGCGAAATAAGCTCTAAATGCACTTCTACAGCGTTTACAACCTCTGCAATAAATTCTAAGCCACTTATTTATCACCTGTTGGTGATGGTACGCTTAGCAGGGTTACAATTATTATATTATGGTCGACACTAGGTATTATCATAATGCAATAAAATTTTATGTAATTAATATTTACCGAAAAACGTGCATTTCAGACGTTTTAACGCACCTTAATAGTATACTATTGAACTTGAATGTTTTGGATGCAGAAAAATTTAATATAGCAGTTTTAAAAGACCATATACGCTCCAAATGCACTCCTACAGCATCTACAACCTCTGCAATTAAGTCTTAGCCAGTTTTTGATCACCTGTCAGTGATGCCACGCTTAGCAGGGTTACAATTATTATATTATGCTCGACACTAGGTGTAATGGTAGTACAATAAAATTTTCGGTAGTTAATAAATGCTGAAAAACGTGCTTTTTAGACGTTTTGACGCACCTTAATACTAAACTTTTGAACTTGAATTACTTTGATGCAGAAAAATTTAATATAGCAGTTTTATATGGCGAAATAAGCTCTAAATGCACTCCTACAGCGTTTACAACCTCTGCAATAAATTCTAAGCCACTTATTTATCACCTGTTGGTGATAGCACGCTTAGCAGGGGTACAATTACTATATTATGGTCGACACTAGGTATTGTCATAATTCAATAAAATTTTATGTAATTAATATTTACTGAAAAACGTGCATTTCAGACGTTTTAACGCACCTTAATAGTACTATTGAACTTGAATGTTTTGGATGCAGAAAAATTTAATATAGCAGTTTTAAAAGGCCAAATACGCTCCAAATGCACTCCTACAGCATCTACAACCTCTGCAATTAAGTCTTAGCCAGTTTTTGATCACCTGTCAGTGATGCCACGCTTAGCAGGGTTACAATTATTATATTATGATCGACACTAGGTGTAATGGTAGTAAGTTAAAATTTTCGGTAGTTAATAAATGCTGAAAAACGTGCTTTTTAGACGTTTTGACGCACCTTAATACTAAACTATTGAACTTGAATTACTTTGTTGCAGAAAAATTTAATATAGCAGTTTTATATGGCGAAATAAGCTCTAAATGCACTCCTACAGCGTTTACAACCTCTACAATAAATTCTAAGCCACTTATTTATCACCTGTTGGTGATCGCACGCTTAGCAGGGTTACAATTATTATATTATGGTCGACACTAGGTATTATCATAATGCAATAAAATTTTATGTAATTAATATTTACCGAAAAACGTGCATTTCAGACGTTTTAACGCACCTTAATAGTATACTATTGAACTTGAATGTTTTGGATGAAGAAAAATTTAGTATAGCAGTTTTAAAAGGCCAGATACGCTCCAAATGCACTCCTACAGCACCTACAACCTCTGCAATTAATTCTTAGCCAGTTTTTGATCACCTGTCAGTGATGGCACGCTTAGCAGGGTTACAATTATTATATTATGATCGACACTAGGTGTAATGGTAGTACAATAAAATTTTCGGTAGTTAATAAATGCTGAAAAACGTGCTTTTTAGACGTTTTGACGCACCTTAATACTAAACTTTTGAACTTGAATTACTTTGATGTAGAAAAATTTAATATAGCAGTTTTATATGGCGAAATAAGCTCTAAATGCACTCCTACAGCGTTTACAACCTCTGCAATAAATTCTAAGCCACTTATTTATCACCTGTTGGTGATAGCACGCTTAGCAGGGGTACAATTACTATATTATGGTCGACACTAGGTATTGTCATAGTTCAATAAAATTTTATGTAATTAATATTTACTGAAAAACGTGCATTTCAGACGTTTTAACGCACCTTAATACTAAACTTTTGAACTTGAATTACTTTGATGCAGAAAAATTTAATATAGCAGTTTTATATGGCGAAATAAGCTTTAAATGCACTCCTACAGCGTTTACAACCTCTGCAATAAATTCTAAGCCACTTATTTATCACCTGTTGGTGATAGCACGCTTAGCAGGGGTACAATTACTATATTATGGTCGACACTAGGTATTGTCATAATTCAATAAAATTTTATGTAATTAATATTTACTGAAAAACGTGCATTTCAGACGTTTTAACGCACCTTAATAGTACTATTGAACTTGAATGTTTTGGATGCAGAAAAATTTAATATAGCAGTTTTAAAAGGCCAAATACGCTCCAAATGCACTCCTACAGCATCTACAACCTCTGCAATTAAGTCTTAGCCAGTTTTTGATCACCTGTCAGTGATGCCACGCTTAGCAGGGTTACAATTATTATATCATGATCGACACTAGGTGTAATGGTAGTACAATAAAATTTTCGGTAGTTAATAAATGCTGAAAAACGTGCTTTTTAGACGTTTTGACGCACCTTAGTACTAAACTTTTGAACTTGAATTACTTTGATGCAGAAAAATTTAATATAGCAGTTTTATATGGCGAAATAAGCTCTAAATGCACTCCTACAGCGTTTACAACCTCTGCAATAAATTCTAAGCCACTTATTTATCACCTGTTGGTGATAGCACGCTTAGCAGGGGTACAATTACTATATTATGGTCGACACTAGGTATTGTCATAATTCAATAAAATTTTATGTAATTAATATTTACTGAAAAACGTGCATTTCAGACGTTTTAACGCACCTTAATAGTACTATTGAACTTGAATGTTTTGGATGCAGAAAAATTTAATATAGCAGTTTTAAAAGGCCAAATACGCTCCAAATGCACTCCTACAGCATCTACAACCTCTGCAATTAAGTCTTAGCCAGTTTTTGATCACCTGTCAGTGATGCCACGCTTAGCAGGGTTACAATTATTATATTATGATCGACACTAGGTGTAATGGTAGTAAGTTAAAATTTTCGGTAGTTAATAAATGCTGAAAAACGTGCTTTTTAGACGTTTTGACGCACCTTAATACTAAACTATTGAACATGAATTACTTTGATGCAGAAAAATTTAATATAGCAGTTTTATATGGCGAAATAAGCTCTAAATGCACTCCTACAGCATTTACAACCTCTGCAATTAATTCTTAGCCAGTTTTTGATCACCTGTCAGTGATGGCACGCTTAGCAGGGTTACAATTATTATATTATGATCGACACTAGGTGTAATGGTAGTACAATAAAATTTTCGGTAGTTAATAAATGCTGAAAAACGTGCTTTTTAGACGTTTTGACGCACCTTAATACTAAACTTTTGAACTTGAATTACTTTGATGCAGAAAAATTCAATATAGCAGTTTTATATGGCGAAATAAGCTCTAAATGCACTACTACAGCGTTTACAACCTCTGCAATAAATTCTAAGCCACTTATTTATCACCTGTTGGTGATAGCACGCTTAGCAGGGGTACAATTACTATATTATGTTCGACACTAGGTATTGTCATAGTTCAATAAAATTTTATGTAATTAATATTTACTGAAAAACGTGCATTTCAGACGTTTTTTACGCACCTTAATAGTACTATTGAACTTGAATGTTTTGGATGCAGAAAAATTTAATATAGCAGTTTTAAAAGGCCAAATACGCTCCAAATGCACTCCTACAGCATCTACAACCTCTGGAATTACTTCTTAGCCAGTTTTTAATCACCTGTCAGTGATGGCACGCTTAGCAGGGTTACAATTATTGTATTATGATCGACACTAGGTGTTATGGTAGTACAATAAAATTTTCGGTAGTTAATAAATGCTGAAAAACGTGCTTTTTAGACGTTTTGAAGCATCTTGATAATACACTATTCAAGTTGAATTTTTTGGATACAGAACAATTTAATATAGCAGTTTTATAAGGCTAAATACGCTCCAAATGCACTTCTACAGCGTTTACAACCTCTGCAATTAATTCTTAGCCAGTTATTGATCACCTGTCAGTGATGGCACGCTTATCAAGGTTACAATTATTATATTATGATCGACACTAGGTGTTGTGGTACTACAATAAAATTGTCGGGAGTTAATAAATGCTGAAAAACGTGCTTTATGGACGTTTTGACGCACCTTAATACTAAACTATTGAACTTGAATTACTTTTATGCAGAAAAATTTAATATAGCAGTTTTAAAAGGCCAAATACGCTCCAAATGCACTCCTACAGCATCTACAACCTCTGCAATTAATTCTTAGCCAGTTTTTGAACACCTGTCAGTGATGGCACGCTGAGCAGGGTTACAATTATTATATTATGATCGACATTAGGTGTAATGGTAGTACAATAAAATTTTCGGTAGTTAATAAATGCTGAAAAACGTGCTTTTTAGGCGTTTTGACGCACCTTAATACTAAACTATTGAACTTGAATTACTTTGATGCAGAAAAATTTAATATAGCAGTTTTATATGGCGAAATAAGCTCTAAATGCACTCCTACAGCGTTTACAACCTCTGCAATAAATTCTAAGCCACTTATTTATCACCTGTTGGTGATCGCACGCTTAGCAGGGTTACAATTATTATATTATGGTCGACACTAGGTATTATCATAATGCAATAAAATTTTATGTAATTAATATTTACCGAAAAAGGTGCATTTCAGACTTTTTAACGCACCTTATTAGTATGCTATTGAACTTGAATGTTTTGGATGCAGAAAAATTTAATATAGCAGTTTTAAAAGGCCAAATACGCTCCAAATGCACTCCTACAGCATCTACAACCTCTGCAATTAATTCTTAGCCAGTTTTTGATCACCTGTCAGTGATGGCACGCTTAGCAGGGTTACAATTATTATATTATGATCGACACTAGGTGTAATGGTAGTACAATAAAATTTTCGGTAGTTAATAAATGCTGAAAAACGTGCTTTTTAGACGTTTTGACGCACCTTAATACTAAACTATTGAACTTGAATTACTTTGATGCAGAAAAATTTAATATAGCAGTTTTATATGGCGAAATAAGCTCTAAATGCACTCCTACAGCGTTTACAACCTCTGCAATAAATTCTAAGCCACTTATTTATCACCTGTTGGTGATCGCACGCTTAGCAGGGTTACAATTATTATATTATGGTCGACACTAGGTATTATCATAATGCAATAAAATTTTATGTAATTAATATTTACCGAAAAAGGTGCATTTCAGACGTTTTAACGCACCTTAATAGTATGCTATTGAACTTGAATGTTTTGGATGCAGAAAAATTTAATATAGCAGTTTTAAAAGGCCAAATACGCTCCAAATGCACTCCTACAGCATCTACAACCTCTGCAATTAATTCTTAGCCAGTTTTTGATCACCTGTCAGTGATGGCACGCTTAGCAGGGTTACAATTATTATATTATGATCGACACTAGGTGTAATGGTAGTACAATAAAATTTTCGGTAGTTAATAAATGCTGAAAAACGTGCTTTTTAGACGTTTTGACGTACCTTAATACTAAACTATTGAACTTGAATTACTTTGATGCAGAAAAATTTAATATAGCAGTTTTATATGGCGAAATAAGCTCTAAATGCACTCATACAGCGTTTACAACCTCTGCAATAAATTCTAAGCCACTTATTTATCACCTGTTGGTGATCGCACGCTTAGCAGGGTTACAATTATTATATTATGGTCGACACTAGGTATTATCATAATGCAATAAAATTTTATGTAATTAATATTTACCGAAAAACGTGCATTTCAGACGTTTTAACGCACCTTAATAGTATACTATTGAACTTGAATGTTTTGGATGCAGAAAAATTTAATATAGCAGTTTTAAAAGGCCAAATAGTCTCCAAATGCACTCCTACAGCGTCTACAACCTCTGCAATTAATTCTTAGCCAGTTTTTGATCACCTGTCAGTGATGGCACGCTTAGCAGGGTTACAATTATTATATTATGATCGACACTAGGTGTAATGGTAGTACAATAAAATTTTCGGTAGTTAATAAATGCTGAAAAACGTGCTTTTTAGACGTTTTGACGCACCTTAATACTAAACTATTGAACTTGAATTACTTTGATGCAGAAAAATTTAATATAGCAGTTTTATATGGCGAAATAAGCTCTAAATGCACTCCTACAGCGTTTACAACCTCTGAAATAAATTCTAAGCCACTTATTTATCACCTGTTGGTGATAGCACGCTTAGCAGGGTTACAATTATTATATTATGGTCGACACTAGGTGTAATGGTAGTACAATAAAATTTTCGGTAGTTAATAAATGCTGAAAAACGTGCTTTTTAGACGTTTTGACGCACCTTAATACTAAACTATTGAACTTGAATTACTTTGATGCAGAAAAATTTAATATAGCAGTTTTATATGGCGAAATAAGCTGTAAATGCACTCCTACAGCATCTACAACCTCTGCAATTAATTCTTAACCAGTTTTTAATCACCTGTCAGTGATGGCACACTTAGCAGGGTTACAATTATTGTATTATGATCGACACTAGGTGTTATGGTAGTACAATAAAATTTTCGGTAGTTAATAAATGCTGAAAAACGTGCTTTTTAGACGTTTTGACGCACCTTAATACTAAACTATTGAACTTGAATTACTTTGATGCAGAAAAATTTAATATAGCAGTTTTATATGGCGAAATAAGCTCTAAATGCACTCCTACAGCATCTACAACCTCTGCAATTAATTCTTAGCCAGTTTTTGATCACCTGTCAGTGATGGCACGCTTAGCAGGGTTACAATTATTATATTATGATCGACACTAGGTGTAATGGTAGTACAATAAAATTTTCGGTAGTTAATAAATGCTGAAAAACGTGCTTTTTAGACGTTTTGACGCACCTTAATACTAAACTTTTGAACTTGAATTACTTTGATGCAGAAAAATTCAATATAGCAGTTTTATATGGCGAAATAAGCTCTAAATGCACTACTACAGCGTTTACAACCTCTGCAATAAATTCTAAGCCACTTATTTATCACCTGTTGGTGATAGCACGCTTAGCAGGGGTACAATTACTATATTATGGTCGACACTAGGTATTGTCATAGTTCAATAAAATTTTATGTAATTAATATTTACTGAAAAACGTGGATTTCAGACGTTTTTTACGCACCTTAATAGTACTATTGAACTTGAATGTTTTGGATGCAGAAAAATTTAATATAGCAGTTTTAAAAGGCCAAATACGCTCCAAATGCACTCCTACAGCATCTACAACCTCTGCAATTAAGTCTTAGCCAGTTTTTGATCACCTGTCAGTGATGCCACGCTCAGCAGGGTTACAATTATTATATTATGATCGACACTAGGTGTAATGGTAGTACAATAAAATTTTCGGTAGTTAATAAATGCTGAAAAACGTCCTTTTTAGACGTTTTGACGCACCTTAATACTAAACTATTGAACTTGAATTACTTTGATGCAGAAAAATTTAATATAGCAGTTTAATATGGCGAAATAACCTCAAAATGCACTGCTACAGCGTTTACAACCTCTACAATAAATTCTAAGCCACTTATTTATCACCTGTTGGTGATCGCACGCTTAGCAGGGTTACAATTATTATATTATGGTCGACACTAGGTATTATCATAATGCAATAAAATTTTATGTAATTAATATTTACCGAAAAACGTGCATTTCAGACGTTTTAACGCACCTTAATAGTATACTATTGAACTTGAATGTTTTGGATGCAGAAAAATTTAATATAGCAGTTTTAAAAGACCATATACGCTCCAAATGCACTCCTACAGCGTCTACAACCTCTGGAATTACTTCTTAGCCAGTTTTTAATCACCTGTCAGTGATGGCACGCTTAGCAGGGTTACAATTATTGTATTATGATCGACACTAGGTGTTATGGTAGTACAATAAAATTTTCGGTAGTTAATAAATGCTGAAAAACGTGCTTTTTAGACGTTTTGAAGCATCTTGATAATACACTATTCAAGTTGAATTTTTTGGATACAGAGCAATTTAATATAGCAGTTTTATAAGGCTAAATACGCTCCAAATGCACTTCTACAGCGTTTACAACCTCTGCAATTAATTCTTAGCCAGTTATTGATCACCTGTCAGTGATGGCACGCTTATCAAGGTTACAATTATTATATTATGATCGACACTAGGTGTTGTGGTACTACAATAAAATTGTCGGGAGTTAATAAATGCTGAAAAACGTGCTTTATGGACGTTTTGACGCACCTTAATACTAAACTATTGAACTTGAATTACTTTTATGCAGAAAAATTTAATATAGCAGTTTTAAAAGGCCAAATACGCTCCAAATGCACTCCTACAGCATCTACAACCTCTGCAATTAATTCTTAGCCAGTTTTTGAACACCTGTCAGTGATGGCACGCTGAGCAGGGTTACAATTATTATATTATGATCGACACTAGGTGTAATGGTAGTACAATAAAATTTTCGGTAGTTAATAAATGCTGAAAAACGTGCTTTTTAGGCGTTTTGACGCACCTTAATACTAAACTATTGAACTTGAATTACTTTGATGCAAAAAAATTTAATATAGCAGTTTTATATGGCGAAATAAGCTCTAAATGCACTCCTACAGCGTTTACAACCTCTGCAATAAATTCTAAGCCACTTATTTATCACCTGTTGGTGATCGCACGCTTAGCAGGGTTACAATTATTATATTATGGTCGACACTAGGTATTATCATAATGCAATAAAATTTTATGTAATTAATATTTACCGAAAAAGGTGCATTTCAGACTTTTTAACGCACCTTATTAGTATGCTATTGAACTTGAATGTTTTGGATGCAGAAAAATTTAATATAGCAGTTTTAAAAGGCCAAATACGCTCCAAATGCACTCCTACAGCATCTACAACCTCTGCAATTAATTCTTAGCCAGTTTTTGATCACCTGTCAGTGATGGCACGCTTAGCAGGGTTACAATTATTATATTATGATCGACACTAGGTGTAATGGTAGTACAATAAAATTTTCGGTAGTTAATAAATGCTGAAAAACGTGCTTTTTAGACGTTTTGACGCACCTTAATACTAAACTATTGAACTTGAATTACTTTGATGCAGAAAAATTTAATATAGCAGTTTTATATGGCGAAATAAGCTCTAAATGCACTCCTACAGCGTTTACAACCTCTGCAATAAATTCTAAGCCACTTATTTATCACCTGTTGGTGATCGCACGCTTAGCAGGGTTACAATTATTATATTATGGTTGACACTAGGTATTATCATAATGCAATAAAATTTTATGTAATTAATATTTACCGAAAAAGGTGCATTTCAGACGTTTTAACGCACCTTAATAGTATGCTATTGAACTTGAATGTTTTGGATGCAGAAAAATTTAATATAGCAGTTTTAAAAGGCCAAATACGCTCCAAATGCACTCCTACAGCATCTACAACCTCTGCAATTAATTCTTAGCCAGTTTTTGATCACCTGTCAGTGATGGCACGCTTAGCAGGGTTACAATTATTATATTATGATCGACACTAGGTGTAATGGTAGTACAATAAAATTTTCGGTAGTTAATAAATGCTGAAAAACGTGCTTTTTAGACGTTTTGACGTACCTTAATACTAAACTATTGAACTTGAATTACTTTGATGCAGAAAAATTTAATATAGCAGTTTTATATGGCGAAATAAGCTCTAAATGCACTCATACAGCGTTTACAACCTCTGCAATAAATTCTAAGCCACTTATTTATCACCTGTTGGTGATCGCACGCTTAGCAGGGTTACAATTATTATATTATGGTCGACACTAGGTATTATCATAATGCAATAAAATTTTATGTAATTAATATTTACCGAAAAACGTGCATTTCAGACGTTTTAACGCACCTTAATAGTATACTATTGAACTTGAATGTTTTGGATGCAGAAAAATTTAATATAGCAGTTTTAAAAGGCCAAATAGTCTCCAAATGCACTCCTACAGCGTCTACAACCTCTGCAATTAATTCTTAGCCAGTTTTTAATCACCTGTCAGTGATGGCACGCTTAGCAGGGTTACAATTATTATATTATGATCGACACTAGGTGTAATGGTAGTACAATAAAATTTTCGGTAGTTAATAAATGCTGAAAAACGTGCTTTTTAGACGTTTTGACGCACCTTAATACTAAACTATTGAACTTGAATTACTTTGATGCAGAAAAATTTAATATAGCAGTTTTATATGGCGAAATAAGCTCTAAATGCACTCCTACAGCGTTTACAACCTCTGAAATAAATTCTAAGCCACTTATTTATCACCTGTTGGTGATCGCACGCTTAGCAGGGTTACAATTATTATATTATGGTCGACACTACGTGTAATGGTAGTACAATAAAATTTTCGGTAGTTAATAAATGCTGAAAAACGTGCTTTTTAGACGTTTTGACGCACCTTAATACTAAACTATTGAACTTGAATTACTTTGATGCAGAAAAATTTAATATAGCAGTTTTATATGGCGAAATAAGCTCTAAATGCACTCCTACAGCGTTTACAACCTCTGAAATAAATTCTAAGCCACTTATTTATCACCTGTTGGTGATCGCACGCTTAGCAGGGTTACAATTATTATATTATGGTCGACACTAGGTATTATCATAATGCAATAAAATTTTATGTAATTAATATTTACCGAAAAAGGTGCATTTCAGACGTTTTAACGCACCTTAATAGTATGCTATTGAACTTGAATGTTTTGGATGCAGAAAAATTTAATATAGCAGTTTTAAAAGGCCAAATACGCTCCAAATGCACTCCTACAGCATCTACAACCTCTGCAATTAATTCTTAGCCAGTTTTTGATCACCTGTCAGTGATGGCACGCTTAGCGGGGTTACAATTATTATATTATGATCGACACTAGGTGTAATGGTAGTACAATAAAATTTTCGGTTGTTAATAAATGCTGAAAAACGTGCTTTTTAGACGTTTTGACACACCTTAATACTAAACTATTGAACTTGAATTACTTTGATGCAGAAAAATTTAATATAGCAGTTTTATATGGCGAAATAAGCTCTAAATGCACTCCTACAGCGTTTACAACCTCTGAAATAAATTCTAAGCCACTTATTTATCACCTGTTGGTGATCGCACGCTTAGCAGGGTTACAATTATTATATTATGGTCGACACTAGGTATTATCATAATGCAATAAAATTTTATGTAATTAATATTTACCGAAAAAGGTGCATTTCAGACGTTTTAACGCACCTTAATAGTATACTATTGAACTTGAATGTTTTGGATGCAGAAAAATTTAATATAGCAGTTTTAAAAGGCCAAATAGGCTCCAAATGCACTCCTACAGCATCTACAACCTCTGCAATTAATTCTTAGCCAGTTTTTGATCACCTGTCAGTGATGGCACGCTTAGCAGGGTTACAATTATTATATTATGATCGACACTAGGTGTAATGGTAGTACAATAAAATTTTCGGTAGTTAATAAATGCTGAAAAACGTGCTTTTTAGACGTTTTGACGCACCTTAATACTAAACTATTGAACTTGAATTACTTTGATGCAGAAAAATTTAATATAGCAGTTTTATATAGCGAAATAAGCTCTAAATGCACTCCTACAGCGTTTACAACCTCTGCAATAAATTCTAAGCCACTTATTTATCACCTGTTGGTGATCGCACGCTTAGCAGGGTTACAATTATTATATTATGGTCGACACTAGGTATTATCATAATGCAATAAAATTTTATGTAATTAATATTTACCGAAAAAGGTGCATTTCAGACGTTTTAACGCACCTTAATAGTATACTATTGAACTTGAATGTTTTGGATGCAGAAAAATTTAATATAGCAGTTTTAAAAGGCCAAATAGGCTCCAAATGCACTCCTACAGCATCTACAACCTCTGCAATTAATTCTTAGCCAGTTTTTGATCACCTGTCAGTGATGGCACGCTTAGCAGGGTTACAATTATTATATTATGATCGACACTAGGTGTAATGGTAGTACAATAAAATTTTCGGTAGTTAATAAATGCTGAAAAACGTGCTTTTTAGACGTTTTGACGCACCTTAATACTAAACTATTGAACTTGAATTACTTTGATGCAGAAAAATTTAATATAGCAGTTTTATATAGCGAAATAAGCTCTAAATGCACTCCTACAGCGTTTACAACCTCTGCAACAAATTCTAAGCCACTTATTTATCACCTGTTGGTAATGGCACGCTTAGCAGGGTTACAATTATTATATTATGGTCGACACTAGGTATTATCATAATGCAATAAAATTTTATGTAATTAATATTTACCGAAAAACGTGCATTTCAGACGTTTTAACGCACCTTAATAGTATACTATTGAACTTGAATGTTTTGGATGCAGAAAAATTTAATATAGCAGTTTTAAAAGACCATATACGCTCCAAATGCACTCCTACAGCGTCTACAACCTCTGCAATTAATTCTTAGCCAGTTTTTGATCACCTGTCAGTGATGGCACGCTTAGCAGGGTTACAATTATTATATTATGATCGACACTAGGTGTAATGGTAGTACAATAAAATTTTCGGTAGTTAATAAATGCTGAAAAACGTGCTTTTTAGACGTTTTAACGCACCTTAATACTAAACTATTGAACTTGAATTACTTTAATGCAGAAAAATTTAATATAGCAGTTTTATATGGCGAAATAAGCTCTAAATGCACTCCTACAGTGTTTACAACCTCTGCAATAAATTCTAAGCCACTTATTTATCACCTGTTGGTGATAGCACGCTTAGCAGGGTTACAATTATTATATTATGGTCGACACTAGGTATTATCATAATGCAATAAAATTTTATGTAATTAATATTTACCGAAAAAGGAGCATTTCAGACGTTTTAACGCACCTTAATAGTATGCTATTAAACTTGAATGTTTTGGATGCAGAAAAATTTAATATAGCAGTTTTAAAAGGCCAAATACGCTCCAAATGCACTCCTACAGCATCTACAACCTCTGCAATTAATTCTTAGCCAGTTTTTGATCACCTGTCAGTGATGGCACGCTTAGCAGGGTTACAATTATTATATTAAGATCGACACTAGGTGTAATGGTAGTACAATAAAATTTTCGGTAGTTAATAAATGCTGAAAAACGTGCTTTTTAGACGTTTTAACGCACCTTAATACTAAACTATTGAACTTGAATTACTTTAATGCAGAAAAATTTAATATAGCAGTTTTATATGGCGAAATAAGCTCTAAATGCACTCCTACAGTGTTTACAACCTCTGCAATAAATTCTAAGCCACTTATTTATCACCTGTTGGTGATAGCACGCTTAGCAGGGGTACAATTATTATATTATGGTCGACACTAGGTATTGTCATAGTGCAATAAAATTTTATGTAATTAATATTTACTGAAAAACGTGCATTTCAGACGTTTTAACGCACCTTAATAGTATACTATTGAACTTGAATGTTTTGGATGCAGAAAAATTTAATATAGCAGTTTTAAAAGGCCAAATACGCTCCAAATGCACTCCTACAGCATCTACAACCTCTGCAATTAATTCTTAGCCAGTTTTTGATCACCTGTTAGTGATGGCACGCTTAGCAGGGTTGCAATTATTATATTATGATCGACACTAGGTGTAATTGTAGTACAATAAAATTTTCGGTAGTTAATAAATGCTGAAAAACGTGCTTTTTAGACGTTTTGACGCACCTTAATACTAACCTATTAAACTTGAATTACTTTGATGCAGAAAAATTTAATATAGCAGTTTTATATGGCGAAATAAGCTCTAAATGCACTCCTACAGCGTTTACAACCTCTGAAATAAATTCTAAGCCACTTATTTATCACCTGTTGGTGATAGCACGCTTAGCAGGGGTACAATTATTATATTATGGTCGACACTAGGTATTGTCATAGTGCAATAAAATTTTATGTAATTAATATTTACTGAAAAACGTGCATTTCAGACGTTTTAACGCACCTTAATAGTATACTATTGTACTTGAATGTTTTGGATGCAGAACAATTTAATATAGCAGTTTTAAAAGGCCAAATACGTTCCAAATGCACTCCTACAGCATCTACAACCTCTGCAATTAATTCTTAGCCAGTTTTTGATCACCTGTCAGTGATGGCACGCTTAGCAGGGTTACAATTATTATATTATGATCGACACTAGGTGTAATGGTAGTACAATAAAATTTTCGGTAGTTAATAAATGCTGAAAAACGTGCTTTTTAGACGTTTTGACGCACCTTAATACTAAACTATTGAACTTGAATTACTTTGATGCAGAAAAATTTAATATAGCAGTTTGTAACGTTTCGCCCCGTGCGAACGCGTTTTTAAATTAAAATTAATTAGCGCGTTCCCCCTCAGCGATTTTTGATGATCGGGGGCTGTAGATCTGAAACGCCCGTCCAGCGATAACGGCGCGTCATCAACGGATCCCCCGCTCCACGTTTGCGCATCTCTGCGCCGGTCCCCCTCTTAAACACTCCGAAGAAGTTGTTCGCTGCACGAAGCCCGAAGGCGAACACTTATAAACGGTTTCAGGACCGCTCCTGAAAGCATTCATCCACTTGTCCACCGACACCTTCACCAGCATCCATTTTCCCTCCTAGACCCCGATCCCTGTCCGTCCTGTCTAGTTATTTAATTACAACCTTAGATTCAATTTCCTGACCTGATCCGTAGTCGGCGATAGGCGAAGACTTCTTCAACGAGAAGGCCGCCTTCACGATTGCAACCTGAAACCTGTCCGATATCCGCTGAGCCCGTCTATGTAAATAACTTGCTTAGCAAGCAACCTAAATATCCTCTTGCAAATAATTAGTTCACCAAAATTCATGCAATTAACATATGACGATAGCGTCTCGTAATATCTAGTTCAAAAGCCCGTAAAATTACTAAGTTGCTCCCCTCGAAGGAGTTGGTTAATGTTTATATTAGCCTACAGAATTCTACTTACTAGAGAAGCTCGAGGTCAACTCCTACGCAGCAACAGCTAGGTCAAGGACATTCACCAGGTGACTCCAGCGAATCTTCGTGGCTCCGCACTTTACACTAAAACATCACGCCCCGAATTCTCCGATTAAGGGCCAATCCCTTAAGAAACCGCCGGCACGTAAGCGAGAATGTGATATCTAGTTAATTAACTGTCATTACAGCAACATGTGCCAGAAACTCTGTCGCTGAGGGCCAAGTGAAGAACACGGACCTGTCTTAAAGCCGGTCCCGAAGTTACCAGAGGCGTTCCCGCAAGAATTCCTGAGGGGGCGATCCAGAAACCACCGTTCACACGGCTGTACGACGGGTTGCAGCGACAAGGGGACAAGGAGCGACGGAAGACCGTAGATTATTTTTATTTTTCCAAATACATGTTAATTTTCAATTACACAATTATGATTACGTTTGTAAATAGTTCTGAGCACCAATATTAAATTGTTTAAAGCTATCCTGTGTTTGGTTTGCTACGCTTCTTGTGTATATCTGGGAAATCTTGACCCTGTCTCCGACTCGACTAGCTACCAGAAAGTTAATTAGTAATTATCTTTGTACCCTTAATGAGCACAAGGGTGGAATATTATATGGCGCCCGCGCAGGGGACCTGATATACATAAAGAGTAGCAAACACTAGATTGGCACCCGGGATATACCTGGAAAATATCAGATTAAAATCTTGTAATTTAAATATTTTATAAAACCTGTTACAGCATAGGAAATCCACCGCAGCCGAGAACCAGCCAGAACCCGTAATGTCCAGTATAGAATTCCTAGATCCCTGTCCAAGTCCTTTCCTGTATCCGATAAGATCTTTCCGAAATCCCGTGTACTCCAGATAAGATCTTTCCGAAATCCAGCCTAGTCCGTAAATCCTCCTGCAAAACCCTCAGGGGTCAGCCTCATCAGCTGACACGGGCCTAGCGTTCCCGAGGCACCCGAGCGAATCCCAGATGAAGAAGATGGCAGCAGAAGGCCAGTTTTTCAGTCCCAGAGCCGCAGGAAGCTGCATGTAAGTGCCTGGTGAGTCTGGAAAGAAAGAATCAGGTAAGTTTGTGTGAATGCCGCCGTAGTGAGCGTGAAAACTTACCATGAAACCCGTT
Organism: Agriotes lineatus; assembly: GCA_940337035.1. Classification (NCBI taxonomy): domain Eukaryota; kingdom Metazoa; phylum Arthropoda; class Insecta; order Coleoptera; family Elateridae; genus Agriotes; species Agriotes lineatus. The sequence continues at coordinate 107,047 of CALNHX010004387.1, forward strand.
TGGAGGTGAGTCCTGTGCGCCGTTGTGTTGAAAATTTTACGCCGGGCTCCGCGGCCTCTGAATTTTTCCCTAGAGAGACTGTGTTGTGAAAGAAGGTTATCCTGAACCCCGAATCCTTTCGCACACTCAGAATCTCCCAGCATGAATGTAGGTTGATACCGCAACTGCATCAGCTCCGTAAGCTCCTACTAGTGTGATCACATGTTGAGACCGCAACTGTGCATCAGCTCCGTGAGTTTGTAACTCTGCGCTTAATCCAGATAAGCGTCAGAGAGCGTTCCAGACGAATGCATTTATAATGCGATTCCAGAATGTATTCCAGATGAATGCCTTTGTGACAGTGCAATTCTAGAATGAATGCAAATGTGCATCCGCTCCGTGAGTGTGAAACTCTTCTACCCAGATAAGCGTGAGAGAGTTTTCCCTGAACGAATGTACCTGTAACAGAGCGTTTAATTTTAAAATGCGATTAGTATGATTGAAAGTACTGACCGTTCTCCTTCTGAAGCGTACTTTTACCCCCGTAGACCCGGCTAACAGTAAAAGTTTGTAGGTATACCGAAGCTTGAAGGAGAAGATGTGGAAAGAAAACCGACTGTTTCCTGTACCAGATGACTCGAAGTTGAATTTTTTTGTGCGTACTAGTTTCCGGAAGGTTGTGCGCCGGGCTCCGCGGCTTATACAATTTTCTTCCAGCTGAAAATTTGAATGAATGTACAAATAGTCTGTCCTGAAACCGGAATGATTTCAAATATCCAAATAAGTCCAGAATGTATTCCGAAAGAAATGAATGTTTTCTGTGTCGAGATCCTCAGGTCCCTTGTGGACGTCTTCTCCACCGGTGGTCTCCCATTTTTACCCAGGAGGAGGTCATGTGTAACGTTTCGCCCCGTGCGAACGCGTTTTTAAATTAAAATTAATTAGCGCGTTCCCCCTCAGCGATTTTTGATGATCGGGGGCTGTAGATCTGAAACGCCCGTCCAGCGATAACGGCGCGTCATCAACGGATCCCCCGCTCCACGTTTGCGCATCTCTGCGCCGGTCCCCCTCTTAAACACTCCGAAGAAGTTGTTCGCTGCACGAAGCCCGAAGGCGAACACTTATAAACGGTTTCAGGACCGCTCCTGAAAGCATTCATCCACTTGTCCACCGACACCTTCACCAGCATCCATTTTCCCTCCTAGACCCCGATCCCTGTCCGTCCTGTCTAGTTATTTAATTACAACCTTAGATTCAATTTCCTGACCTGATCCGTAGTCGGCGATAGGCGAAGACTTCTTCAACGAGAAGGCCGCCTTCACGATTGCAACCTGAAACCTGTCCGATATCCGCTGAGCCCGTCTATGTAAATAACTTGCTTAGCAAGCAACCTAAATATCCTCTTGCAAATAATTAGTTCACCAAAATTCATGCAATTAACATATGACGATAGCGTCTCGTAATATCTAGTTCAAAAGCCCGTAAAATTACTAAGTTGCTCCCCTCGAAGGAGTTGGTTAATGTTTATATTAGCCTACAGAATTCTACTTACTAGAGAAGCTCGAGGTCAACTCCTACGCAGCAACAGCTAGGTCAAGGACATTCACCAGGTGACTCCAGCGAATCTTCGTGGCTCCGCACTTTACACTAAAACATCACGCCCCGAATTCTCCGATTAAGGGCCAATCCCTTAAGAAACCGCCGGCACGTAAGCGAGAATGTGATATCTAGTTAATTAACCTGTCATTACAGCAACATGTGCCAGAAACTCTGTCGCTGAGGGCCAAGTGAAGAACACGGACCTGTCTTAAAGCCGGTCCCGAAGTTACCAGAGGCGTTCCCGCAAGAATTCCTGAGGGGGCGATCCAGAAACCACCGTTCACACGGCTGTACGACGGGTTGCAGCGACAAGGGGACAAGGAGCGACGGAAGACCGTAGATTATTTTTATTTTTCCAAATACATGTTAATTTTCAATTACACAATTATGATTACGTTTGTAAATAGTTCTGAGCACCAATATTAAATTGTTTAAAGCTATCCTGTGTTTGGTTTGCTACGCTTCTTGTGTATATCTGGGAAATCTTGACCCTGTCTCCGACTCGACTAGCTACCAGAAAGTTAATTAGTAATTATCTTTGTACCCTTAATGAGCACAAGGGTGGAATATTATAAGTTTTATATGGCGAAATAAGCTGTAAATGCACTCCTACAGCATCTACAACCTCTGCAATTAATTCTTAGCCAGTTTTTAATCACCTGTCAGTGATGGCACACTTAGCAGGGTTACAATTATTGTATTATGATCGACACTAGGTGTTATGGTAGTACAATAAAATTTTCGGTAGTTAATAAATGCTGAAAAACGTGCTTTTTAGACGTTTTGACGCATCTTGATAATACACTATTCAAGTTGAATTTTTTGGATACAGAACAATTTAATATAGCAGTTTTATAAGGCTAAATACGCTCCAAATGCACTTCTACAGCGTTTACAACCTCTGCAATTAATTCTTAGCCAGTTATTGATCACCTGTCAGTAATGGCATGCTTAGCAAGGTTACAATTATTATATTATGATCGACACTAGGTGTTGTGGTACTACAATAAAATTGTCGGGAGTTAATAAATGATGAAAAACGTGCTTTTTAGACGTTTTGACGCACCTTAATACTAAACTATTGAACTTGAATTACTTTGATGCAGAAAAATTTAATATAGCAGTTTTTATATGTCGACATAAGCTCTAAATGCACTCCTACAGCGTTTACAACCTCTGCAATAAATTCTAAGCCACTTATTTATCACCTGTTGGTGATGGCACGCTTAGCAGGGCTACAATTATTATATTATGGTCGACACTAGGTATTATCATAATGCAATAAAATTTTATGTAATTAATATTTACCGAAAAACGTGCATTTCAGACGTTTTAACGCACCTTAATAGTATACTATTAAACTTGAATGTTTTGGATGCAGAAAAATTTAATATAGCAGTTTTAAAAGGCCAAATACGCTCCAAATGCACTCCTACAGTACCTACAACCTCTGCAATTATTTCTTAGCCAGTTTTTGATCACCTGTCAGTGATGGCACGCTTAGCAGGGTTACAATTATTATATTATGATCGACACTAGGTGTTATGGTAGTACAATAAAATTTTCGGTAGTTAATAAATGCTGAAAAACGTGCTTTTTAGACGTTTTGGCGCACCTTAATACTAAACTATTGAACTTGAATGTTTTGGATGCAGAAAAATTTAATCTAGCAGTTTTAAAAGGCCAAATACGCTCCAAATGCACTCCTACAGCATCTACAACCTCTGCAATTAATTCTTAGCCAGTTTTTGATCACCTGTCAGTGATGGCACGCTTAGCAGGGTTACAATTATTATATTATGATCGACACTAGGTGTAATGGTAGTACAATAAAATTTTCGGTAGTTAATAAATGCTGAAAAACGTGCTTTTTAGACGTTTTAACGCACCTTAATACTAAACTATTGAACTTGAATTACTTTAATGCAGAAAAATTTAATATAGCAGTTTTATATGGCGAAATAAGCTCTAAATGCACTCCTACAGTGTTTACAACCTCTGCAATAAATTCTAAGCCACTTATTTATCACCTGTTGGTAATAGCACGCTTAGCAGGGGTACAATTATTATATTATGGTCGACACTAGGTATTGTCATAGTGCAATAAAATTATATGTAATTAATATTTACCGAAAAACGTGCATTTCAGACGTTTTAACGCACCTTAATAGTATACTAATGAACTTGAATGTTTTGGATGCAGAAAAATTTAATATAGCAGTTTTAAAAGGCCAAATACGCTCCAAATGCACTCCTACAGCATCTACAACCTCTGCAATTAATTCTTAGCCAGTTTTTGATCACCTGTCAGTGATGGCACGCTTAGCAGGGTTGCAATTATTATATTATGATCGACACTAGGTGTAATTGTAGTACAATAAAATTTTCGGTAGTTAATAAATGCTGAAAAACGTGCTTTTTAGACGTTTTGACGCACCTTAATACTAAACTATTGAACTTGAATTACTTTGATGCAGAAAAATTTAATATAGCAGTTTTATATGGCGAAATAAGCTCTAAATGCACTCCTACAGCGTTTACAACCTCTGCAATAAATTCTAAGCCACTTATTTATCACCTGTTGGTGATGGCACGCTTAGCAGGGTTACAATTATTATATTATGGTCGACACTAGGTATTATCATAATGCAATAAAATTTTATGTAATTAATATTTACCGAAAAACGTGCATTTCAGACGTTTTAACGCACCTTAATAGTATACTATTGAACTTGAATGTTTTGGATGCAGAAAAATTTAATATAGCCGTTTTAAAAGACCAAATACGCTCCAAATGCACTCCTACAGCACCTACAACCTCTGCAATTAAATCTTAGCCAGTTTTTGATCACCTGTCAGTGATGGCACGCTTAGCAGGGTTACAATTATTATATTATGATCGACGCTAGGTGTAATGGTAGTACAATAAAATTTTCGGTAGTTAATAAATGCTGAAAAACGTGCTTTTTAGACGTTTTGACGCACCTTAATACTAAACTATTGAACTTGAATTACTTTGATGCAGAAAAATTTAATATAGCAGTTTTATATGGCGAAATAAGCTCTAAATGCACTCCTACAGCGTTTACAACCTCTGCAATAAATTCTAAGCCACTTATTTATCACCTGTTGGTGATAGCACGCTTAGCAGGGGTACAATTATTATATTATGGTCGACACTAGGTGTTGTCATAGTGCAATAAAATTTTATGTAATTAATATTTACCGAAAAACGTGCATTTCAGACGTTTTAACGCACCTTAATAGTATACTATTGTACTTGAATGTTTTGGATGCAGAACAATTTAATATAGCAGTTTTAAAAGGCCAAATACGTTCCAAATGCACTCCTACAGCATCTACAACCTCTGCAATTAATTCTTAGCCAGTTTTTGATCACCTGTCAGTGATGGCACGCTTAGCAGGGTTACAATTATTATATTATGATCGTCACTAGGTGTAATGGTAGTACAATAAAACTTTCGGTAGTTAATAAATGCTGAAAAACGTGCTTTTTAGACGTTTTGACGCACCTTAATACTAAACTATTGAACTTGAATTACTTTGATGCAGAAAAATTTAATATAGCAGTTTTATATGGCGAAATAAGCTGTAAATGCACTCCTACAGCATCTACAACCTCTGCAATTAATTCTTAGCCAGTTTTTAATCACCTGTCAGTGATGGCACACTTAGCAGGGTTACAACTATTGTATTATGATCGACACTAGGTGTTATGGTAGTACAATAAAATTTTCGGTAGTTAATAAATGCTGAAAAACGTGCTTTTTAGACGTTTTGACGCATCTTGATAATACACTATTCAAGTTGAATTTTTTGGATACAGAACAATTTAATATAGCAGTTTTATAAGGCTAAATACGCTCCAAATGCACTTCTACAGCGTTTACAACCTCTGCAATTAATTCTTAGCCAGTTATTGATCACCTGTCAGTAATGGCATGCTTAGCAAGGTTACAATTATTATATTATGATCGACACTAGGTGTTGTGGTACTACAATAAAATTGTCGGGAGTTAATAAATGATGAAAAACGTGCTTTTTAGACGTTTTGGCGCACCTTAATACTAAACTATTGAACTTGAATTACTTTGATGCAGAAAAATTTAATATAGCAGTTTTTATATGTCGACATAAGCTCTAAATGCACTCCTACAGCGTTTACAACCTCTGCAATAAATTCTAAGCCACTTATTTATCACCTGTTGGTGATGGCACGCTTAGCAGGGCTACAATTATTATATTATGGTCGACACTAGGTATTATCATAATGCAATAAAATTTTATGTAATTAATATTTACCGAAAAACGTGCATTTCAGACGTTTTAACGCACCTTAATAGTATACTATTAAACTTGAATGTTTTGGATGCAGAAAAATTTAATATAGCAGTTTTAAAAGGCCAAATACGCTCCAAATGCACTCCTACAGTACCTACAACCTCTGCAATTAATTCTTAGCCAGTTTTTGATCACCTGTCAGTGATGGCACGCTTAGCAGGGTTACAATTATTATATTATGATCGACACTAGGTGTTATGGTAGTACAATAAAATTTTCGGTAGTTAATAAATGCTGAAAAACGTGCTTTTTAGACGTTTTGGCGCACCTTAATACTAAACTATTGAACTTGAATGTTTTGGATGCAGAAAAATTTAATCTAGCAGTTTTAAAAGGCCAAATACGCTCCAAATGCACTCCTACAGCATCTACAACCTCTGCAATTAATTCTTAGCCAGTTTTTGATCACCTGTCAGTGATGGCACGCTTAGCAGGGTTACAATTATTATATTATGATCGACACTAGGTGTAATGGTAGTACAATAAAATTTTCGGTAGTTAATAAATGCTGAAAAACGTGCTTTTTAGACGTTTTAACGCACCTTAATACTAAACTATTGAACTTGAATTACTTTAATGCAGAAAAATTTAATATAGCAGTTTTATATGGCGAAATAAGCTCTAAATGCACTCCTACAGTGTTTACAACCTCTGCAATAAATTCTAAGCCACTTATTTATCACCTGTTGGTAATAGCACGCTTAGCAGGGGTACAATTATTATATTATGGTCGACACTAGGTATTGTCATAGTGCAATAAAATTATATGTAATTAATATTTACCGAAAAACGTGCATTTCAGACGTTTTAACGCACCTTAATAGTATACTATTGAACTTGAATGTTTTGGATGCAGAAAAATTTAATATAGCAGTTTTAAAAGGCCTCCTACAGCATCTACAACCTCTGCAATTAATTCTTAGCCAGTTTTTGATCACCTGTCGGTGATGGCACGCTTAGCAGGGTTGCAATTATTATATTATGATCGACACTAGGTGTAATTGTAGTACAATAAAATTTTCGGTAGTTAATAAATGCTGAAAAACGTGCTTTTTAGACGTTTTGACGCACCTTAATACTAAACTATTGAACTTGAATTACTTTGATGCAGAAAAATTTAATATAGCAGTTTTATATGGCGAAATAAGCTCTAAATGCACTCCTACAGCGTTTACAACCTCTGCAATAAATTCTAAGCCACTTATTTATCACCTGTTGGTGATGGCACGCTTAGCAGGGTTACAATTATTATATTATGGTCGACACTAGGTATTATCATAATGCAATAAAATTTTATGTAATTAATATTTACCGAAAAACGTGCATTTCAGACGTTTTAACGCACCTTAATAGTATACTATTGAACTTGAATGTTTTGGATGCAGAAAAATTTAATATAGCCGTTTTAAAAGACCAAATACGCTCCAAATGCACTCCTACAGCACCTACAACCTCTGCAATTAAATCTTAGCCAGTTTTTGATCACCTGTCAGTGATGGCACGCTTAGCAGGGTTACAATTATTATATTATGATCGACGCTAGGTGTAATGGTAGTACAATAAAATTTTCGGTAGTTAATAAATGCTGAAAAACGTGCTTTTTAGACGTTTTGACGCACCTTAATACTAAACTATTGAACTTGAATTACTTTGATGCAGAAAAATTTAATATAGCAGTTTTATATGGCGAAATAAGCTCTAAATGCACTCCTACAGCGTTTACAACCTCTGCAATAAATTCTAAGCCACTTATTTATCACCTGTTGGTGATAGCACGCTTAGCAGGGGTACAATTATTATATTATGGTCGACACTAGGTATTGTCATAGTGCAATAAAATTTTATGTAATTAATATTTACCGAAAAACGTGCATTTCAGACGTTTTAACGCACCTTAATAGTATACTATTAAACTTGAATGTTTTGGATGCAGAAAAATTTAATATAGCAGTTTTAAAAGGCCAAATACGCTCCAAATGCACTCCTACAGTACCTACAACCTCTGCAATTAATTCTTAGCCAGTTTTTGATCACCTGTCAGTGATGGCACGCTTAGCAGGGTTACAATTATTATATTATGATCGACACTAGGTGTTATGGTAGTACAATAAAATTTTCGGTAGTTAATAAATGCTGAAAAACGTGCTTTTTAGACGTTTTGGCGCACCTTAATACTAAACTATTGAACTTGAATGTTTTGGATGCAGAAAAATTTAATCTAGCAGTTTTAAAAGGCCAAATACGCTCCAAATGCACTCCTACAGCATCTACAACCTCTGCAATTAATTCTTAGCCAGTTTTTGATCACCTGTCAGTGATGGCACGCTTAGCAGGGTTACAATTATTATATTATGATCGACACTAGGTGTAATGGTAGTACAATAAAATTTTCGGTAGTTAATAAATGCTGAAAAACGTGCTTTTTAGACGTTTTAACGCACCTTAATACTAAACTATTGAACTTGAATTACTTTAATGCAGAAAAATTTAATATAGCAGTTTTATATGGCGAAATAAGCTCTAAATGCACTCCTACAGTGTTTACAACCTCTGCAATAAATTCTAAGCCACTTATTTATCACCTGTTGGTAATAGCACGCTTAGCAGGGGTCCAGACGTTTTAACGCACCTTAATAGTATACTATTGTACTTGAATGTTTTGGATGCAGAACAATTTAATATAGCAGTTTTAAAAGGCCAAATACGTTCCAAATGCACTCCTACAGCATCTACAACCTCTGCAATTAATTCTTAGCCAGTTTTTGATCACCTGTCAGTGATGGCACGCTTAGCAGGGTTACAATTATTATATTATGATCGTCACTAGGTGTAATGGTAGTACAATAAAATTTTCGGTAGTTAATAAATGCTGAAAAACGTGCTTTTTAGACGTTTTGACGCACCTTAATACTAAACTATTGAACTTGAATTACTTTGATGCAGAAAAATTTAATATAGCAGTTTTATATGGCGAAATAAGCTGTAAATGCACTCCTACAGCATCTACAACCTCTGCAATTAATTCTTAGCCAGTTTTTAATCACCTGTCAGTGATGGCACACTTAGCAGGGTTACAACTATTGTATTATGATCGACACTAGGTGTTATGGTAGTACAATAAAATTTTCGGTAGTTAATAAATGCTGAAAAACGTGCTTTTTAGACGTTTTGACGCATCTTGATAATACACTATTCAAGTTGAATTTTTTGGATACAGAACAATTTAATATAGCAGTTTTATAAGGCTAAATACGCTCCAAATGCACTTCTACAGCGTTTACAACCTCTGCAATTAATTCTTAGCCAGTTATTGATCACCTGTCAGTAATGGCATGCTTAGCAAGGTTACAATTATTATATTATGATCGACACTAGGTGTTGTGGTACTACAATAAAATTGTCGGGAGTTAATAAATGATGAAAAACGTGCTTTTTAGACGTTTTGGCGCACCTTAATACTAAACTATTGAACTTGAATTACTTTGATGCAGAAAAATTTAATATAGCAGTTTTAAAAGGCCAAATACGCTCCAAATGCACTCCTACAGCATCTACAACCTCTGCAATTAATTCTTAGCCAGTTTTTGAACACCTGTCAGTGATGGCACGCTTAGCAGGGTTACAATTATTATATTATGATCGACACTAGGTGTAATGGTAGTACAATAAAATTTTCGGTAGTTAATAAATGCTGAAAAACGTGCTTTTTAGGCGTTTTGACGCACCTTAATACTAAACTATTGAACTTGAATTACTTTGATGCAGAAAAATTTAATATAGCAGTTTTATATGGCGAAATAAGCTCTAAATGCACTCCTACAGCGTTTACAACCTCTGCAATAAATTCTAAGCCACTTATTTATCACCTGTTGGTGATCGCACGCTTAGCAGGGTTACAATTATTATATTATGGTCGACACTAGGTATTATCATAATGCAATAAAATTTTATGTAATTAATATTTACCGAAAAAGGTGCATTTCAGACTTTTTAACGCACCTTAATAGTATGCTATTGAACTTGAATGTTTTGGATGCAGAAAAATTTAATATAGCAGTTTTAAAAGGCCAAATACGCTCCAAATGCACTCCTACAGCATCTACAACCTCTCCAATTAATTCTTAGCCAGTTTTTGATCACCTGTCAGTGATGGCACGCTTAGCAGGGTTACAATTATTATATTATGATCGACACTAGGTGTAATGGTAGTACAATAAAATTTTCGGTAGTTAATAAATGCTGAAAATCGTGCTTTTTAGACGTTTTGACGCACCTTAATACTAAACTATTGAACTTGAATTACTTTGATGCAGAAAAATTTAATATAGCAGTTTTATATGGCGAAATAAGCTCTAAATGCACTCCTACAGCGTTTACAACCTCTGCAATAAATTCTAAGCCACTTATTTATCACCTGTTGGTGATCGCACGCTTAGCAGGGTTACAATTATTATATTATGGTCGACATAGGTATTATCATAATGCAATAAAGTTTTATGTAATTAATATTTACCGAAAAACGTGCATTTCAGACGTTTTAACGCACCTTAATAGTATACTATTGAACTTGAATGTTTTGGATGCAGAAAAATTTAATATAGCAGTTTTAAAAGGCCAAATAGTCTCCAAATGCACTCCTACAGCGTCTACAACCTCTGCAATTAATTCTTAGCCAGTTTTTGATCACCTGTCAGTGATGGCACGCTTAGCAGGGTTACAATTATTATATTATGATCGACACTAGGTGTGATGGTAGTACAATAAAATTTTCGGTAGTTAATAAATGCTGAAAAACGTGCTTTTTAGACGTTTTGACGCACCTTAATACTAAACTATTGAACTTGAATTACTTTGATGCAGAAAAATTTAATATAGCAGTTTTATATGGCGAAATAAGCTCTAAATGCACTCCTACAGCGTTTACAACCTCTGAAATAAATTCTAAGCCACTTATTTATCACCTGTTGGTGATAGCACGCTTAGCAGGGTTACAATTATTATATTATGGTCGACACTAGGTATTATCATAATGCAATAAAATCTTATGTAATTAATATTTACCGAAAAAGGTGCATTTCAGACGTTTTAACGCACCTTAATAGTATGCTATTGAACTTGAATGTTTTGGATGCAGAAAAATTTAATATAGCAGTTTTAAAAGGCCAAATACGCTCCAAATGCACTCCTACAGCATCTACAACCTCTGCAATTAATTCTTAGCCAGTTTTTGATCACCTGTCAGTGATGGCACGCTTAGCAGGGTTACAATTATTATATTATGATCGACCCTAGGTGTAATGGTAGTACAATAAAATTTTCGGTAGTTAATAAATGCTGAAAAACGTGCTTTTTAGACGTTTTGACGCACCTTAATACTAAACTATTGAACTTGAATTACTTTGATGCAGAAAAATTTAATATAGCAGTTTTATATGGCGAAATAAGCTCTAAATGCACTCCTACAGCGTTTACACCCTCTGCAATAAATTCTAAGCCACTTATTTATCACCTGTTGGTGATCGCACGCTTAGCAGGGTTACAATTATTATATTATGGTCGACACTAGGTATTATCATAATGCAATAAAATTTTATGTAATTAATATTTACCGAAAAACGTGCATTTCAGACGTTTTAACGCACCTTAATAGTATACTATTGAACTTGAATGTTTTGGATGCAGAAAAATTTAATATAGCAGTTTTAAAAGGCCAAATACGCTCCAAATGCACTCCTACAGCATCTACAACCTCTGCAATTAATTCTTAGCCAGTTTTTGATCACCTGTCAGTGATGGCACGCTTAGCAGGGTTACAATTATTATATTATGATCGACCCTAGGTGTAATGGTAGTACAATAAAATTTTCGGTAGTTAATAAATGCTGAAAAACGTGCTTTTTAGACGTTTTGACGCACCTTAATACTAAACTATTGAACTTGAATTACTTTGATGCAGAAAAATTTAATATAGCAGTTTTATATGGCGAAATAAGCTCTAAATGCACTCCTACAGCGTTTACAACCTCTGCAACAAATTCTAAGCCACTTATTTATCACCTGTTGGTGATGGCACGCTTAGCAGGGTTACAATTATTATATTATGGTCGACACTAGGTATTATCATAATGCAATAAAATTTTATGTAATTAATATTTACCGAAAAACGTGCATTTCAGACGTTTTACCGCACCTTAATAGTATACTATTGAACTTGAATGTTTTGGATGCAGAAAAATTTAATATAGCAGTTTTAAAAGACCATATACGCTCCAAATGCACTCCTACAGCGTCTACAACCTCTGCAATTAATTCTTAGCCAGTTTTTGATCACCTGTCTGTGATGGCACGCTTAGCAGGGTTACAATTATTATATTATGATCGACACTAGGTGTAATGGTAGTACAATAAAATTTTCGGTAGTTAATAAATGCTGAAAAACGTGCTTTTTAGACGTTTTGACGCACCTTAATACTAAACTATTGAACTTGAATTACTTTGATGCAGAAAAATTTAATATAGCAGTTTTATATGGCGAAATAAGCTCTAAATGCACTCCTACAGCGTTTACAACCTCTGCAATAAATCCTAAGCCGGTTACAATTATTATATTATGGTCGACACTAGGTATTATCATAATGCAATATAAATTTTATGTAATTAATATTTACCAAAAAAGGTGCATTTCAGACGTTTTAACGCACCTTAATAGTATGCTATTTGAACTTGAATTTTTTGGATGCAGAAAAATTTAATATAGCAGTTTTAAAAAGGCCAAATACGCTCCAAATGCACTCCTACAGCATCTAAAACCTCTGCAATTAATTCTTAGCCAGTTTTTGATCACCTGTCAGTGATGGCACGCTTAGCAGGGTTACAATTATTATAGTATGATCGACACTAGGTGTAATGGTAATACAATAAAAACTTTCGGTAGTTAATAAATGCTGAAAAACGTGCTTTTTAGACGTTTTGACGCACCTTAATACTAAACTATTGAACTTGAATTACTTTGATGCAGAAAAATTTAATATAGCAGTTTTATATGGCGAAATAAGCTCTAAATGCACTCCTACAACGTTTACAACCTCTGCAATAAATTCTAAAGCCACTTATTTATCACCTGTTGGTGATGGCACGCTTAGCAGGGTTACAATTATTATATTATGGTCGACACTAGGTATTATCATAATGCAATAAAATTTTATGTAATTAATATTTACCCGAAAAACGTGCATTTCAGACGTTTTAACGCACCTTAATAGTATACTAATGAACTTGAATGTTTTGGATGCAGAAAAATTTAATATAGCAGTTTTAAAAGACCATATACGCTCCACAAATGCACTCCTACAGCGTCTACAACCCCTGCAATTACTCCTTAGCCAGTTTTTTAATCACCTGTCAAGTGATGGCAACGCTTAGCAGGGTTACAATTATTGTATTATGATCGACACTAGGTGTTATGGTAGTACAATAAAATTTTCGGTAGTTAATAAATGCTGAAAAACGTGCTTTTTAGACGTTTTGACGCCATCTTGATAATACACTATTCAAGTTTGAATTTTTTGGATACAGAACAATTTAATATAGCAGTTTTTATAAGGCTAAATACGCTCCAAATGCACTTCTACAGCGTTTACAACCTCTGCAATTAATTCTTAGCCAGTTATTGATCACCTGTCAGTGATGGCACGCTTAGCAGGGTTACAATTATTATATTATGATCGACACTAGGTGTAATGGTAGTACAATAAAATTTTCGGTAGTTAATAAATGCTGAAAAACGTGCTTTTTAGACGTTTTGACGCACCTTAATACTAAACTATTGAACTTGAATTACTTTGATGCAGAAAAATTTAATATAGCAGTTTTATATGGCGAAATAAGCTCTAAATGCACTCCTACAGCGTTTACAACCTCTGCAATAAATTCTAAGCCACTTATTTATCACCTGTTGGTGATCGCACGCTTAGCAGGGTTACAATTATTATATTATGGTCGACACTAGGTATTATCATAATGCAATAAAAATTTTATGTAATTAATATTTACCGAAAAAGGTGCATTTCAGACTTTTTAACGCACCTTAATAGTATGCTATTGAACTTGAATGTTTTGGATGCAGAAAAATTTAATATAGCAGTTTTAAAAGGCCAAATACGCTCCAAATGCACTCCTACAGCATCTACAACCTCTCCAATTAATTCTTAGCCAGTTTTTGATCACCTGTCAGTGATGGCACGCTTAGCAGGGGTTACAATTAATTATATTATGATCGACACTAGGTGTAATGGTAGTACAATAAAATTTTCGGTAGTTAATAAATGCTGAAAATCGTGCTTTTTAGACGTTTTGACGCACCTTAATACTAAACTATTGAACTTGAATTACTTTGATGCAGAAAAATTTAATATAGCAGTTTTATATGGCGAAATAAGCTCTAAATGCACTCCTACAGCGTTTACAACCTCTGCAATAAATTCTAAGCCACTTATTTATCACCTGTTGGTGATCGCACGCTTAGCAGGGTTACAATTATTATATTATTGGTCGACATAGGTATTATCATAATGCAATAAAAGTTTTATGTAATTAATATTTACCCGAAAAACCGTGCATTTCAGACGTTTTAAAAACGCACCTTAATAGTATACTATTGAACTTGAATGTTTTGGATGCAGAAAAATTTAATATAGCAGTTTTAAAAGGCCAAATAGTCTCCAAATGCACTCCTACAGCGTCTACAACCTCTGCAAATTAATTCTTAGCCGAGTTTTTGATCACCTGTCAGTGATGGCATGCTTAGCAGGGTTACAATTATTATATTATGATCGACACTAGGTGTGATGGTAGTACAATAAAATTTCGGTAGTTAATAAATGCTGAAAAACGTGCTTTTTAGACGTTTTGACGCACCTTAATACTAAACTATTGAACTTGAATTACTTTGATGCAGAAAAATTTAATATAGCAGTTTTATATGGCGAAATAAGCTCTAAATGCACTCCTACAGCGTTTACAACCTCTGAAATAAATTCTAAGCCACTTATTTATCACCTGTTGGTGATAGCACGCTTAGCAGGGTTACAATTATTATATTATGGTCGACACTAGGTATTATCATAATGCAATAAAATCTTATGTAATTAATATTTACCGAAAAAGGTGCATTTCAGACGTTTTAACGCACCTTAATAGTATGCTATTGAACTTGAATGTTTTGGATGCAGAAAAAATTTAATATA
Organism: Agriotes lineatus; assembly: GCA_940337035.1. Classification (NCBI taxonomy): domain Eukaryota; kingdom Metazoa; phylum Arthropoda; class Insecta; order Coleoptera; family Elateridae; genus Agriotes; species Agriotes lineatus. The sequence continues at coordinate 122,232 of CALNHX010004387.1, forward strand.
GCAGTTTTAAAAGGCCAAATACGCTCCAAATGCACTCCTACAGCATCTACAACCTCTGCAATTAATTCTTAGCCAGTTTTTGATCACCTGTCAGTGATGGCACGCTTAGCAGGGTTACAATTATTATATTATGATCGACCCTAGGTGTAATGGTATGTACAATAAAATTTTCGGTAGTTAATAAATGCTGAAAAACGTGCTTTTTAGACGTTTTGACGCACCTTAATACTAAACTATTGAACTTGAATTACTTTGATGCAGAAAAATTTAATATAGCAGTTTTATATGGCGAAATAAGCTCTAAATGCACTCCTACAGCGTTTACACCCTCTGCAATAAATTCTAAGCCACTTATTTATCACCTGTTGGTGATCGCACGCTTAGCAGGGTTACAATTATTATATTATGGTCGACACTAGGTATTATCATAATGCAATAAAATTTTATGTAATTAATATTTACCGAAAAACGTGCATTTCAGACGTTTATAACGCACCTTAATAGTATACTATTGAACTTGAATGTTTTGGATGCAGAAAAATTTAATATAGCAGTTTTAAAAAGGCCAAATACGCTCCAAATGCACTCCTACAGCATCTACAACCTCTGCAATTAATTCTTAGCCAGTTTTTGATCACCTGTCAGTGATGGCACGCTTAGCAGGGTTACAATTATTATATTATGATCGACCCTAGGTGTAATGGTAGTACAATAAAATTTTCGGTAGTTAATAAATGCTGAAAAACGTGCTTTTTAGACGTTTTGACGCACCTTAATACTAAAACTATTGAACTTGAATTACTTTGATGCAGAAAAATTTAATATAGCAGTTTTATATGGCGAAATAAGCTCTAAATGCACTCCTACAGCGTTTACCAACCTCTGCAACAAATTCTAAGCCACTTATTTATCACCCCTGTTGGTGATGGCAACGCTTAGCAGGGTTACAATTATTATATTATGGTCGACACCTAGGTATTATCATAATGCAATAAAATTTTATGTAATTAATATTTACCGAAAAACGTGCATTTCAGACGTTTTTAACCGCACCTTAATAGTATACTATTGAACTTGAATGTTTTGGATGCAGAAAAATTTAATATATGCAGTTTTAAAAGACCATATACGCTCCAAATGCACTCCTACAGCGTCTACAACCTCTGCAATTAATTCTTAGCCAGTTTTTGATCACCTGTCTGTGATGGCACGCTTAGCAGGGTTACAATTATTATATTATGATCGACACTGGTGTAATGGTAGTACAATAAAATTTTCGGTAGTTAATAAATGCTGAAAAACGTGCTTTTTAGACGTTTTGGACGCACCTTAATACTAAACTATTGAACTTGAATTACTTTGATGCAGAAAAATTTAATATAGCAGTTTTATATGGCGAAATAAGCTCTAAATGCACTCCTACAGCGTTTACAACCTCTGCAATAAATCCTAAGCCACTTATTTATCACCTGTTGGTGATGGCACGCTTAGCAGGGTTACAATTATTATATTATGGTCGACACTAGGTATTATCATAATGCAATAAAATTTTATGTAATTAATATTTACCAAAAAAGGTGCATTTCAGACGTTTTAACGCACCTTAATAGTATGCTATTGAACTTGAATTTTTTGGATGCAGAAAAATTTAATATAGCAGTTTTAAAAGGCCAAATACGCTCCAAATGCACTCCTACAGCATCTAAAACCTCTGCAATTAATTCTTAGCCAGTTTTTGATCACCTGTCAGTGATGGCACGCTTAGCAGGGTTACAATTATTATAGTATGATCGACACTAGGTGTAATGGTAATACAATAAAACTTTCGGTAGTTAATAAATGCTGAAAAACGTGCTTTTTAGACGTTTTGACGCACCTTAATACTAAACTATTGAACTTGAATTACTTTGATGCAGAAAAATTTAATATAGCAGTTTTATATGGCGAATATAAGCTCTAAATGCACTCCTACAACGTTTACAACCTCTGCAATAAATTCTAAGCCACTTATTTATCACCTGTTGGTGATGGCACGCTTAGCAGGGTTACAATTATTATATTATGGTCGACACTAGGTATTATCATAATGCAATAAAATTTTATGTAATTAATATTTACCGAAAAACGTGCATTTCAGACGTTTTAACGCACCTTAATAGTATACTAATGAACTTGAATGTTTTGGATGCAGAAAAATTTAATATAGCAGTTTTAAAAGACCATATACGCTCCAAATGCACTCCTACAGCGTCTACAACCCCTGCAATTACTCCTTAGCCAGTTTTTAATCACCTGTCAGTGATGGCACGCTTAGCAGGGTTACAATTATTGTATTATGATCGACACTAGGTGTTATGGTAGTACAATAAAATTTTCGGTAGTTAATAAATGCTGAAAAACGTGCTTTTTAGACGTTTTGACGCATCTTGATAATACACTATTCAAGTTGAATTTTTTGGATACAGAACAATTTAATATAGCAGTTTTATAAGGCTAAATACGCTCCAAATGCACTTCTACAGCGTTTACAACCTCTGCAATTAATTCTTAGCCAGTTATTGATCACCTGTCAGTGATGGCACGCTTAGCAGGGTTACAATTATTATATTATGATCGACACTAGGTGTAATGGTAGTACAATAAAATTTTCGGTAGTTAATAAATGCTGAAAAACGTGCTTTTTAGACGTTTTGACGCACCTTAATACTAAACTATTGAACTTGAATTACTTTGATGCAGAAAAATTTAATATAGCAGTTTTATATGGCGAAATAAGCTCTAAATGCACTCCTACAGCGTTTACAACCTCTGCAATAAATTCTAAGCCACTTATTTATCACCTGTTGGTGATGGCACGCTTAGCAGGGTTACAATTATTATATTATGGTCGACACTAGGTATTATCATAATGCAATAAAATTTTATGTAATTAATATTTACCGAAAAACGTGCATTTCAGACGTTTTAACGCACCTTAATAGTATACTATTGAACTTGAATGTTTTGGATGCAGAAAAATTTAATATAGCAGTTTTAAAAGGCCAAATACGCTCCAAATGCACTCCTACAGCACCTACAACCTCTGCAATTAATTCTTAGCCAGTTTTTGATCACCTGTCAGTGATGGCACGCTTAGCAGGGTTACAATTATTATATTATGATCGACACTAGGTGTAATGGTAGTACAATAAAATTTTCGGTAGTTAATAAATGCTGAAAAACGTGCTTTTTAGACGTTTTGACGCACCTTAATACTAAACTATTGAACTTGAATTACTTTGATGCAGAAAAATTTAATATAGCAGATTTATATGGCGAAATAAGCTCTAAATGCACTCCTACAGCGTTTACAACCTCTGCAATAAATTCTAAGCCACTTATTTATCACCTGTTGGTGATGGCACGCTTAGCAGGGTTACAATTATTATATTATGGTCGACACTAGGTATTATCATAATGCAATAAAATTTTATGTAATTAATATTTACCGAAAAACGTGCATTTCGGACGTTTTAACGCACCTTAATAGTATACTATTGAACTTGAATGTTTTGGATGCAGAAAAATTTAATATAGCAGTTTTAAAAGGCCAAATACGCTCCAAATGCACTCCTACAGCACCTACAACCTCTGCAATTAATTCTTAGCCAGTTTTTGATCACCTGTCAGTGATGGCACGCTTAGCAGGGTTACAATTATTATATTATGATCGACACTAGGTGTAATGGTAGTACAATAAAATTTTCGGTAGTTAATAAATGCTGAAAAACGTGTTTTTTAGACGTTTTGACGCATCTTGATAATACACTATTCAAGTTGAATTTTTTGGATACAGAACAATTTAATATAGCAGTTTTATAAGGCTAAATACGCTCCAAATGCACTTCTACAGCGTTTACAACCTCTGCAATTAATTCTTAGCCAGTTATTGATCACCTGTCAGTGATGGCACGCTTAGCAAGGTTACAATTATTATATTATGATCGACACTAGGTGTTGTGGTACTACAATAAAATTGTCGGGAGTTAATAAGTGCTGAAAAACGTGCTTTTTAGACGTTTTGACGCACCTTAATACTAAACTATTGAACTTGAATTACTTTGATGCAGAAAAATGTAATATAGCAGTGTTATATGTCGACATAAGCTCTAAATGCACTCCTACAGCGTTTACAACCTCTGAAATAAATTATAAGCCACTTATTTATCACCTGTTGGGTGATAGCACGCTTAGCAGGGTTACAATTATTATATTATGGTCGACACTAGGTATTGTCATAGTGCAATAAAATTTTATGTAATTAATATTTACTGAAAAACGTGCATTTCAGACGTTTTAAACGCACCTTAATAGTATACTATTAAACTTGAATGTTTTGGATGCAGAGAAATTTAATATAGCAGTTTTAAAAGGCCAAATACGCTCCAAATGCACTCCTACAGCATATACAACCTCTGCAATGAATTCTTAGCCAGTTTTTGATCACCTGTCAGTGATGGCACGCTTAGCAGGGTTACAATTATTATATTATGATCGACACTAGGTGTAATAGTAGTACAATAAAATTTTCGGTAGTTAATAAATGCCGAAAAACGTGCTTTTTAGACGTTTTGACGCACTTTAATACTAAACTATTGAACTTGAATTACTTTGATGCAGAAATATTTAATATAGCAGTTTTATATGGCGAAATAAGCTCTAAATGCACTCCTACAGCGTTTACAACCTCTGCAATAAATTCTAAGCCACTTATTTATCACCTGTTGGTGATGGCACGCTTAGCAGGGTTACAATTATTATATTATGGTCGACACTAGGTATTATCATAATGCAATAAAATTTTATGTAATTAATATTTACCGAAAAACGTGCATTTCAGACGTTTTAACGCACCTTAATAGTATACTATTGAACTTGAATGTTTTGGATGCAGAAAAATTTAATATAGCAGTTTTAAAAGGCCAAATACGCTCTAAATGCACTCCTACAGCTTCTACAACCTCTGCAATTAATTCTTAGCCAGTTTTTGATTACCTGTCAATGATGGCACGATTAGCAGGGTTACAATTATTATATTATGATCGACACTAGGTGTAATGGTAGTACAATAAAATTTTCGGGTAGTTAATAAATGCTGAAAAACGTGCTTTTTAGACGTTTTGACGCATCTTGATAATACACTATTCAAGTTGAATTTTTGGATGCAGAACAATTTAATATAGCAGTTTTATAAGGCTAAATACGCTCCAAATGCACCTTCTACAGCGTTTACAAAGCTCTGCAATCAATTCTTAGCCAGTTATTGATCACCTGTCAGTGATGGCACGCTTAGCAAGGTTACAATTATTATATTATCATCGACATAGGAGTTGTGGTACTACAATAAAATTGTCGGGAGTTAATAAATGCTGAAAAACGTGATTTTCAGACGTTTTAACGCACCTTAATAGTATACTATTGAACTTGAATGTTTTGGATGCAGAAAAATTTAATATAGCAGTTTTAAAAGGCCAAATACGCTCTAAATGCACTCCTACAGCTTCTACAACCTCTGCAATTAATTCTTAGCCAGTTTTTGATTAACCTGTCAATGATGGCACGCTTAGCAGGGTTACAATTATTATATTATGATCGACACTAGGTGTTATGGTAGTACAATAAAATTTTCGGTAGTTAATAAATGCTGAAAAACGTGCTTTTTAGACGTTTTGACTCACATGAATACTAAACTATTGAACTTGAATTACTTTGATGCAGAAAAATTTAATATAGCAGTTTTATATGGCGAAATAAGCTCTAAATGCACTCCTACAGCGTTTACAACCTCTGCAAATAAATTCTAAGCCACTTATTTATCACCTGTTGGTGATGGCACGCTTAGCAGGGTTAGAATTATTATATTATGGTCGACACTAGGTATTATCATAATGCAGTAAAATTTTATGTAATTAATATTTACCGAAAACACGTGCATTTCAGACGTTTTTAACGCACCTTAATAGTATACTAATGAACTTGAATGTTTTGGATGCAGAAAAATTTAATATAGCAGTTTTAAAAGACCATATACGCTCCAAATGCACTCCCTACAGCGTCTACAACCCCTGCAATTACTCCTTAGCCAGTTTTTAATCACCTGTCAGTGATGGCACGCTTAGCAGGTTACAATTATTGTATTATGATCGACACTAGGTGTTATGGTAGTACAATAAAATTTTCGGTAGTTAATAAATGCTGAAAAAACGTGCTTTTTAGACGTTTTGACGCATCTTGATAATACACTATTCAAGTTGAATTTTTTGGATACAGAACAATTTAATATAGCAGTTTTATAAGGCTAAATACGCTCCAAATGCACTTCTACAGCGTTTACAACCTCTGCAATTAATTCTTAGCCAGTTATTGATCACCTGTCAGTGATGGCACGCTTAGCAGGGTTACAAATTATTATATTATGATCGAC